>JAYJML010000418.1:0-35259 GCA_035610835.1 Ophiura sarsii
ACGTTGATACAAACTCGAATGCGAGCTCATGGGTAATATTTAAGTCATGTACATATCATATAGGCCCTAACTGCTATCTACGGTAGATAGCAATAACCACTATAGCACCAAATGCCCACGCCACAATGATAGAATATATTGTTATGAACATTAATTAGCATCACGTCATAGCATAAAAAGAAAAAAGAAAAAGAAATGAATAAAAAGAATAAATAAAAATACATGAATGAAAATAAGATCTAGAAGAGAATTAAAAAAGAAAGAATAAGTAATAAAAGTAAGATAGGCCAATGACAGATTCGAACCCACTACCATTAAATATAGGTTTGGTAACAAGCGAGCGATCTATCGACTGAGCTAAACGAGGTGTTGATAGTGAAAGGTTTTCAGAAAAGATACTATTGCATTCGATGGAATATATGAAGTGTATCCGTAAAACAGAGCGGAACGGACTACTAAGGTGTTTGTAACATGATTGGCACTCACCTATTCTACATTCCATTGAATTGATACATGACATCAATGACTTGTTTGGATTAGGCTATCAGATACACATCCAATAGGAACACCTTGAGTCTTAAAAGACTGAACAAAGTTTAGTGAGAGCAACAACATATCTACAAATACAATGCACGGAGAAGCTGAAAGGTGATGGTAAAGGTAAAACGTTGGCGATTTCTCATTGGCATAACACACACTGCAACGATTCTCCGTCCTTTAAAAAAAGAAACTATAGTATATAATTTTACTTGTTGGTGAATCGTTCAAAGTGCGTGTTTGTCTATGAGCATGATGATGGTAAAACGTTAACGGTTGACCATTTACCAAAATCATCAATAGAACCCGTTTGATCAATGTAGGCTATAGTTTTGCGTCATCAGTCTGAGAGAACATTATTTTAATAATGTAAGAGATGATTACTGACCATAATTTGTTGTCGGAAAAATAGTATTGCAGAAAAGACGTAGTGACACGCTCAATTATTACGCATATTAATAAAAGTTCGATTAGGCCTAACTCATGATAAAACCATATAATAATTAACACATAGTAAAACATCAATTGAATGTTAGAAATCCATCAATTTGTTATAGTTAGCACTTGACATGAACAATGTTCTTGACCTTTATTAGTTAGATCATGCCCTACTTTACTGAAATGCATTGAAATAAGTACAAACGTGCCTAGTATTGGTCCAGTAATCCTTGAGATAGACTTTGAAAGTTGAAATGTTTTTGAAAAATCTGCTTTGCGTATACCGCGTGGAAAGCGTTAAATCGTCCCTCTTCAGAGTTGAAATGTGTTTGGATTAAGTCGTCACATTAATTAACTTAAATACAAACACCTCAGAATTTAACAGTCACAATAATTTATTCACTATGTATTTGGTGTCGGTAATGCTATACATTTCAAGTATATGACAAGATACATAATCATAATGACCTTTACATTTACACACACATAGATATATTCAACAATTCAATCGTACGGACAATTCCTTAACATTCACCGTTCCCATTCATATTGCACACGATGACGGGCCTAAACCATCCTGATAATCATGCCAAATCTCAGAAGAATAGCTTATATACTTTTGGAGATACACGCCAAAAACCAAATTTAGATGATATCCTTAAGCGATTTTATACACAATCATAGAAAAAAGGTGTTCGAACACTGACCATTGTTTGCACCGTTTAATTACCCTATAGTACGCATTTTTAGAGTCATGTGAAAATACCAATTTGCATCTGCTAGCCTGAAAGCCCCCCTTCAATATACCCCTCCCCCTCTCCCCACCAATCAATGTTGCTAGGCCACGGGCTGATTTTTGGCAAGTTGGGCGACTCAACATTGATCAGGGGGGAAAGGGGGATGACTTTACATTAGGCCTACTAAGTGTTCGAACACTTTTTTCTAACATTGTCTGAGCCATTGAAAACACGCGCTGTCATGCCTCACGTTTTACATCATAACTTGAGAACCACTCAATCGATATCAATGTGATTTTTACACATTGTAGCGTATACAATGCGCAATAAGACCACTTAATATTATTAATAAATATTAAGTACTTTTTACAAAATGATGATTTTCAACCAATATTTCCTTCAAATTTCAACATATTTAGAATGGCGCAATTCGTATATGTACAGGTAACGGTTAAATAAATGGAACACACATGTAATATTTTGGTATTAATGACAACCAATTTCATCTAAACGTTGATACAAACTCGAATGCGAGCTCATGGGTAATATTTAAGTCATGTACATATCATATAGGCCCTAACTGCTATCTACGGTAGATAGCAATAACCACTATAGCACCAAATGCCCACGCCACAATGATAGAATATATTGTTATGAACATTAATTAGCATCACGTCATAGCATAAAAAGAAAAAAGAAAAAGAAATGAATAAAAAGAATAAATAAAAATACATGAATGAAAATAAGATCTAGAAGAGAATTAAAAAAGAAAGAATAAGTAATAAAAGTAAGATAGGCCAATGACAGATTCGAACCCACTACCATTAAATATAGGTTTGGTAACAAGCGAGCGATCTATCGACTGAGCTAAACGAGGTGTTGATAGTGAAAGGTTTTCAGAAAAGATACTATTGCATTCGATGGAATATATGAAGTGTATCCGTAAAACAGAGCG
Organism: Ophiura sarsii; assembly: GCA_035610835.1. Classification (NCBI taxonomy): domain Eukaryota; kingdom Metazoa; phylum Echinodermata; class Ophiuroidea; order Amphilepidida; family Ophiuridae; genus Ophiura; species Ophiura sarsii. The sequence continues at coordinate 2,668 of JAYJML010000418.1, forward strand.
GAACGGACTACTAAGGTGTTTGTAACATGATTGGCACTCACCTATTCTACATTCCATTGAATTGATACATGACATCAATGACTTGTTTGGATTAGGCTATCAGATACACATCCAATAGGAACACCTTGAGTCTTAAAAGACTGAACAAAGTTTAGTGAGAGCAACAACATATCTACAAATACAATGCACGGAGAAGCTGAAAGGTGATGGTAAAGGTAAAACGTTGGCGATTTCTCATTGGCATAACACACACTGCAACGATTCTCCGTCCTTTAAAAAAAGAAACTATAGTATATAATTTTACTTGTTGGTGAATCGTTCAAAGTGCGTGTTTGTCTATGAGCATGATGATGGTAAAACGTTAACGGTTGACCATTTACCAAAATCATCAATAGAACCCGTTTGATCAATGTAGGCTATAGTTTTGCGTCATCAGTCTGAGAGAACATTATTTTAATAATGTAAGAGATGATTACTGACCATAATTTGTTGTCGGAAAAATAGTATTGCAGAAAAGACGTAGTGACACGCTCAATTATTACGCATATTAATAAAAGTTCGATTAGGCCTAACTCATGATAAAACCATATAATAATTAACACATAGTAAAACATCAATTGAATGTTAGAAATCCATCAATTTGTTATAGTTAGCACTTGACATGAACAATGTTCTTGACCTTTATTAGTTAGATCATGCCCTACTTTACTGAAATGCATTGAAATAAGTACAAACGTGCCTAGTATTGGTCCAGTAATCCTTGAGATAGACTTTGAAAGTTGAAATGTTTTTGAAAAATCTGCTTTGCGTATACCGCGTGGAAAGCGTTAAATCGTCCCTCTTCAGAGTTGAAATGTGTTTGGATTAAGTCGTCACATTAATTAACTTAAATACAAACACCTCAGAATTTAACAGTCACAATAATTTATTCACTATGTATTTGGTGTCGGTAATGCTATACATTTCAAGTATATGACAAGATACATAATCATAATGACCTTTACATTTACACACACATAGATATATTCAACAATTCAATCGTACGGACAATTCCTTAACATTCACCGTTCCCATTCATATTGCACACGATGACGGGCCTAAACCATCCTGATAATCATGCCAAATCTCAGAAGAATAGCTTATATACTTTTGGAGATACACGCCAAAAACCAAATTTAGATGATATCCTTAAGCGATTTTATACACAATCATAGAAAAAAGGTGTTCGAACACTGACCATTGTTTGCACCGTTTAATTACCCTATAGTACGCATTTTTAGAGTCATGTGAAAATACCAATTTGCATCTGCTAGCCTGAAAGCCCCCCTTCAATATACCCCTCCCCCTCTCCCCACCAATCAATGTTGCTAGGCCACGGGCTGATTTTTGGCAAGTTGGGCGACTCAACATTGATCAGGGGGGAAAGGGGGATGACTTTACATTAGGCCTACTAAGTGTTCGAACACTTTTTTCTAACATTGTCTGAGCCATTGAAAACACGCGCTGTCATGCCTCACGTTTTACATCATAACTTGAGAACCACTCAATCGATATCAATGTGATTTTTACACATTGTAGCGTATACAATGCGCAATAAGACCACTTAATATTATTAATAAATATTAAGTACTTTTTACAAAATGATGATTTTCAACCAATATTTCCTTCAAATTTCAACATATTTAGAATGGCGCAATTCGTATATGTACAGGTAACGGTTAAATAAATGGAACACACATGTAATATTTTGGTATTAATGACAACCAATTTCATCTAAACGTTGATACAAACTCGAATGCGAGCTCATGGGTAATATTTAAGTCATGTACATATCATATAGGCCCTAACTGCTATCTACGGTAGATAGCAATAACCACTATAGCACCAAATGCCCACGCCACAATGATAGAATATATTGTTATGAACATTAATTAGCATCACGTCATAGCATAAAAAGAAAAAAGAAAAAGAAATGAATAAAAAGAATAAATAAAAATACATGAATGAAAATAAGATCTAGAAGAGAATTAAAAAAGAAAGAATAAGTAATAAAAGTAAGATAGGCCAATGACAGATTCGAACCCACTACCATTAAATATAGGTTTGGTAACAAGCGAGCGATCTATCGACTGAGCTAAACGAGGTGTTGATAGTGAAAGGTTTTCAGAAAAGATACTATTGCATTCGATGGAATATATGAAGTGTATCCGTAAAACAGAGCGGAACGGACTACTAAGGTGTTTGTAACATGATTGGCACTCACCTATTCTACATTCCATTGAATTGATACATGACATCAATGACTTGTTTGGATTAGGCTATCAGATACACATCCAATAGGAACACCTTGAGTCTTAAAAGACTGAACAAAGTTTAGTGAGAGCAACAACATATCTACAAATACAATGCACGGAGAAGCTGAAAGGTGATGGTAAAGGTAAAACGTTGGCGATTTCTCATTGGCATAACACACACTGCAACGATTCTCCGTCCTTTAAAAAAAGAAACTATAGTATATAATTTTACTTGTTGGTGAATCGTTCAAAGTGCGTGTTTGTCTATGAGCATGATGATGGTAAAACGTTAACGGTTGACCATTTACCAAAATCATCAATAGAACCCGTTTGATCAATGTAGGCTATAGTTTTGCGTCATCAGTCTGAGAGAACATTATTTTAATAATGTAAGAGATGATTACTGACCATAATTTGTTGTCGGAAAAATAGTATTGCAGAAAAGACGTAGTGACACGCTCAATTATTACGCATATTAATAAAAGTTCGATTAGGCCTAACTCATGATAAAACCATATAATAATTAACACATAGTAAAACATCAATTGAATGTTAGAAATCCATCAATTTGTTATAGTTAGCACTTGACATGAACAATGTTCTTGACCTTTATTAGTTAGATCATGCCCTACTTTACTGAAATGCATTGAAATAAGTACAAACGTGCCTAGTATTGGTCCAGTAATCCTTGAGATAGACTTTGAAAGTTGAAATGTTTTTGAAAAATCTGCTTTGCGTATACCGCGTGGAAAGCGTTAAATCGTCCCTCTTCAGAGTTGAAATGTGTTTGGATTAAGTCGTCACATTAATTAACTTAAATACAAACACCTCAGAATTTAACAGTCACAATAATTTATTCACTATGTATTTGGTGTCGGTAATGCTATACATTTCAAGTATATGACAAGATACATAATCATAATGACCTTTACATTTACACACACATAGATATATTCAACAATTCAATCGTACGGACAATTCCTTAACATTCACCGTTCCCATTCATATTGCACACGATGACGGGCCTAAACCATCCTGATAATCATGCCAAATCTCAGAAGAATAGCTTATATACTTTTGGAGATACACGCCAAAAACCAAATTTAGATGATATCCTTAAGCGATTTTATACACAATCATAGAAAAAAGGTGTTCGAACACTGACCATTGTTTGCACCGTTTAATTACCCTATAGTACGCATTTTTAGAGTCATGTGAAAATACCAATTTGCATCTGCTAGCCTGAAAGCCCCCCTTCAATATACCCCTCCCCCTCTCCCCACCAATCAATGTTGCTAGGCCACGGGCTGATTTTTGGCAAGTTGGGCGACTCAACATTGATCAGGGGGGAAAGGGGGATGACTTTACATTAGGCCTACTAAGTGTTCGAACACTTTTTTCTAACATTGTCTGAGCCATTGAAAACACGCGCTGTCATGCCTCACGTTTTACATCATAACTTGAGAACCACTCAATCGATATCAATGTGATTTTTACACATTGTAGCGTATACAATGCGCAATAAGACCACTTAATATTATTAATAAATATTAAGTACTTTTTACAAAATGATGATTTTCAACCAATATTTCCTTCAAATTTCAACATATTTAGAATGGCGCAATTCGTATATGTACAGGTAACGGTTAAATAAATGGAACACACATGTAATATTTTGGTATTAATGACAACCAATTTCATCTAAACGTTGATACAAACTCGAATGCGAGCTCATGGGTAATATTTAAGTCATGTACATATCATATAGGCCCTAACTGCTATCTACGGTAGATAGCAATAACCACTATAGCACCAAATGCCCACGCCACAATGATAGAATATATTGTTATGAACATTAATTAGCATCACGTCATAGCATAAAAAGAAAAAAGAAAAAGAAATGAATAAAAAGAATAAATAAAAATACATGAATGAAAATAAGATCTAGAAGAGAATTAAAAAAGAAAGAATAAGTAATAAAAGTAAGATAGGCCAATGACAGATTCGAACCCACTACCATTAAATATAGGTTTGGTAACAAGCGAGCGATCTATCGACTGAGCTAAACGAGGTGTTGATAGTGAAAGGTTTTCAGAAAAGATACTATTGCATTCGATGGAATATATGAAGTGTATCCGTAAAACAGAGCGGAACGGACTACTAAGGTGTTTGTAACATGATTGGCACTCACCTATTCTACATTCCATTGAATTGATACATGACATCAATGACTTGTTTGGATTAGGCTATCAGATACACATCCAATAGGAACACCTTGAGTCTTAAAAGACTGAACAAAGTTTAGTGAGAGCAACAACATATCTACAAATACAATGCACGGAGAAGCTGAAAGGTGATGGTAAAGGTAAAACGTTGGCGATTTCTCATTGGCATAACACACACTGCAACGATTCTCCGTCCTTTAAAAAAAGAAACTATAGTATATAATTTTACTTGTTGGTGAATCGTTCAAAGTGCGTGTTTGTCTATGAGCATGATGATGGTAAAACGTTAACGGTTGACCATTTACCAAAATCATCAATAGAACCCGTTTGATCAATGTAGGCTATAGTTTTGCGTCATCAGTCTGAGAGAACATTATTTTAATAATGTAAGAGATGATTACTGACCATAATTTGTTGTCGGAAAAATAGTATTGCAGAAAAGACGTAGTGACACGCTCAATTATTACGCATATTAATAAAAGTTCGATTAGGCCTAACTCATGATAAAACCATATAATAATTAACACATAGTAAAACATCAATTGAATGTTAGAAATCCATCAATTTGTTATAGTTAGCACTTGACATGAACAATGTTCTTGACCTTTATTAGTTAGATCATGCCCTACTTTACTGAAATGCATTGAAATAAGTACAAACGTGCCTAGTATTGGTCCAGTAATCCTTGAGATAGACTTTGAAAGTTGAAATGTTTTTGAAAAATCTGCTTTGCGTATACCGCGTGGAAAGCGTTAAATCGTCCCTCTTCAGAGTTGAAATGTGTTTGGATTAAGTCGTCACATTAATTAACTTAAATACAAACACCTCAGAATTTAACAGTCACAATAATTTATTCACTATGTATTTGGTGTCGGTAATGCTATACATTTCAAGTATATGACAAGATACATAATCATAATGACCTTTACATTTACACACACATAGATATATTCAACAATTCAATCGTACGGACAATTCCTTAACATTCACCGTTCCCATTCATATTGCACACGATGACGGGCCTAAACCATCCTGATAATCATGCCAAATCTCAGAAGAATAGCTTATATACTTTTGGAGATACACGCCAAAAACCAAATTTAGATGATATCCTTAAGCGATTTTATACACAATCATAGAAAAAAGGTGTTCGAACACTGACCATTGTTTGCACCGTTTAATTACCCTATAGTACGCATTTTTAGAGTCATGTGAAAATACCAATTTGCATCTGCTAGCCTGAAAGCCCCCCTTCAATATACCCCTCCCCCTCTCCCCACCAATCAATGTTGCTAGGCCACGGGCTGATTTTTGGCAAGTTGGGCGACTCAACATTGATCAGGGGGGAAAGGGGGATGACTTTACATTAGGCCTACTAAGTGTTCGAACACTTTTTTCTAACATTGTCTGAGCCATTGAAAACACGCGCTGTCATGCCTCACGTTTTACATCATAACTTGAGAACCACTCAATCGATATCAATGTGATTTTTACACATTGTAGCGTATACAATGCGCAATAAGACCACTTAATATTATTAATAAATATTAAGTACTTTTTACAAAATGATGATTTTCAACCAATATTTCCTTCAAATTTCAACATATTTAGAATGGCGCAATTCGTATATGTACAGGTAACGGTTAAATAAATGGAACACACATGTAATATTTTGGTATTAATGACAACCAATTTCATCTAAACGTTGATACAAACTCGAATGCGAGCTCATGGGTAATATTTAAGTCATGTACATATCATATAGGCCCTAACTGCTATCTACGGTAGATAGCAATAACCACTATAGCACCAAATGCCCACGCCACAATGATAGAATATATTGTTATGAACATTAATTAGCATCACGTCATAGCATAAAAAGAAAAAAGAAAAAGAAATGAATAAAAAGAATAAATAAAAATACATGAATGAAAATAAGATCTAGAAGAGAATTAAAAAAGAAAGAATAAGTAATAAAAGTAAGATAGGCCAATGACAGATTCGAACCCACTACCATTAAATATAGGTTTGGTAACAAGCGAGCGATCTATCGACTGAGCTAAACGAGGTGTTGATAGTGAAAGGTTTTCAGAAAAGATACTATTGCATTCGATGGAATATATGAAGTGTATCCGTAAAACAGAGCGGAACGGACTACTAAGGTGTTTGTAACATGATTGGCACTCACCTATTCTACATTCCATTGAATTGATACATGACATCAATGACTTGTTTGGATTAGGCTATCAGATACACATCCAATAGGAACACCTTGAGTCTTAAAAGACTGAACAAAGTTTAGTGAGAGCAACAACATATCTACAAATACAATGCACGGAGAAGCTGAAAGGTGATGGTAAAGGTAAAACGTTGGCGATTTCTCATTGGCATAACACACACTGCAACGATTCTCCGTCCTTTAAAAAAAGAAACTATAGTATATAATTTTACTTGTTGGTGAATCGTTCAAAGTGCGTGTTTGTCTATGAGCATGATGATGGTAAAACGTTAACGGTTGACCATTTACCAAAATCATCAATAGAACCCGTTTGATCAATGTAGGCTATAGTTTTGCGTCATCAGTCTGAGAGAACATTATTTTAATAATGTAAGAGATGATTACTGACCATAATTTGTTGTCGGAAAAATAGTATTGCAGAAAAGACGTAGTGACACGCTCAATTATTACGCATATTAATAAAAGTTCGATTAGGCCTAACTCATGATAAAACCATATAATAATTAACACATAGTAAAACATCAATTGAATGTTAGAAATCCATCAATTTGTTATAGTTAGCACTTGACATGAACAATGTTCTTGACCTTTATTAGTTAGATCATGCCCTACTTTACTGAAATGCATTGAAATAAGTACAAACGTGCCTAGTATTGGTCCAGTAATCCTTGAGATAGACTTTGAAAGTTGAAATGTTTTTGAAAAATCTGCTTTGCGTATACCGCGTGGAAAGCGTTAAATCGTCCCTCTTCAGAGTTGAAATGTGTTTGGATTAAGTCGTCACATTAATTAACTTAAATACAAACACCTCAGAATTTAACAGTCACAATAATTTATTCACTATGTATTTGGTGTCGGTAATGCTATACATTTCAAGTATATGACAAGATACATAATCATAATGACCTTTACATTTACACACACATAGATATATTCAACAATTCAATCGTACGGACAATTCCTTAACATTCACCGTTCCCATTCATATTGCACACGATGACGGGCCTAAACCATCCTGATAATCATGCCAAATCTCAGAAGAATAGCTTATATACTTTTGGAGATACACGCCAAAAACCAAATTTAGATGATATCCTTAAGCGATTTTATACACAATCATAGAAAAAAGGTGTTCGAACACTGACCATTGTTTGCACCGTTTAATTACCCTATAGTACGCATTTTTAGAGTCATGTGAAAATACCAATTTGCATCTGCTAGCCTGAAAGCCCCCCTTCAATATACCCCTCCCCCTCTCCCCACCAATCAATGTTGCTAGGCCACGGGCTGATTTTTGGCAAGTTGGGCGACTCAACATTGATCAGGGGGGAAAGGGGGATGACTTTACATTAGGCCTACTAAGTGTTCGAACACTTTTTTCTAACATTGTCTGAGCCATTGAAAACACGCGCTGTCATGCCTCACGTTTTACATCATAACTTGAGAACCACTCAATCGATATCAATGTGATTTTTACACATTGTAGCGTATACAATGCGCAATAAGACCACTTAATATTATTAATAAATATTAAGTACTTTTTACAAAATGATGATTTTCAACCAATATTTCCTTCAAATTTCAACATATTTAGAATGGCGCAATTCGTATATGTACAGGTAACGGTTAAATAAATGGAACACACATGTAATATTTTGGTATTAATGACAACCAATTTCATCTAAACGTTGATACAAACTCGAATGCGAGCTCATGGGTAATATTTAAGTCATGTACATATCATATAGGCCCTAACTGCTATCTACGGTAGATAGCAATAACCACTATAGCACCAAATGCCCACGCCACAATGATAGAATATATTGTTATGAACATTAATTAGCATCACGTCATAGCATAAAAAGAAAAAAGAAAAAGAAATGAATAAAAAGAATAAATAAAAATACATGAATGAAAATAAGATCTAGAAGAGAATTAAAAAAGAAAGAATAAGTAATAAAAGTAAGATAGGCCAATGACAGATTCGAACCCACTACCATTAAATATAGGTTTGGTAACAAGCGAGCGATCTATCGACTGAGCTAAACGAGGTGTTGATAGTGAAAGGTTTTCAGAAAAGATACTATTGCATTCGATGGAATATATGAAGTGTATCCGTAAAACAGAGCGGAACGGACTACTAAGGTGTTTGTAACATGATTGGCACTCACCTATTCTACATTCCATTGAATTGATACATGACATCAATGACTTGTTTGGATTAGGCTATCAGATACACATCCAATAGGAACACCTTGAGTCTTAAAAGACTGAACAAAGTTTAGTGAGAGCAACAACATATCTACAAATACAATGCACGGAGAAGCTGAAAGGTGATGGTAAAGGTAAAACGTTGGCGATTTCTCATTGGCATAACACACACTGCAACGATTCTCCGTCCTTTAAAAAAAGAAACTATAGTATATAATTTTACTTGTTGGTGAATCGTTCAAAGTGCGTGTTTGTCTATGAGCATGATGATGGTAAAACGTTAACGGTTGACCATTTACCAAAATCATCAATAGAACCCGTTTGATCAATGTAGGCTATAGTTTTGCGTCATCAGTCTGAGAGAACATTATTTTAATAATGTAAGAGATGATTACTGACCATAATTTGTTGTCGGAAAAATAGTATTGCAGAAAAGACGTAGTGACACGCTCAATTATTACGCATATTAATAAAAGTTCGATTAGGCCTAACTCATGATAAAACCATATAATAATTAACACATAGTAAAACATCAATTGAATGTTAGAAATCCATCAATTTGTTATAGTTAGCACTTGACATGAACAATGTTCTTGACCTTTATTAGTTAGATCATGCCCTACTTTACTGAAATGCATTGAAATAAGTACAAACGTGCCTAGTATTGGTCCAGTAATCCTTGAGATAGACTTTGAAAGTTGAAATGTTTTTGAAAAATCTGCTTTGCGTATACCGCGTGGAAAGCGTTAAATCGTCCCTCTTCAGAGTTGAAATGTGTTTGGATTAAGTCGTCACATTAATTAACTTAAATACAAACACCTCAGAATTTAACAGTCACAATAATTTATTCACTATGTATTTGGTGTCGGTAATGCTATACATTTCAAGTATATGACAAGATACATAATCATAATGACCTTTACATTTACACACACATAGATATATTCAACAATTCAATCGTACGGACAATTCCTTAACATTCACCGTTCCCATTCATATTGCACACGATGACGGGCCTAAACCATCCTGATAATCATGCCAAATCTCAGAAGAATAGCTTATATACTTTTGGAGATACACGCCAAAAACCAAATTTAGATGATATCCTTAAGCGATTTTATACACAATCATAGAAAAAAGGTGTTCGAACACTGACCATTGTTTGCACCGTTTAATTACCCTATAGTACGCATTTTTAGAGTCATGTGAAAATACCAATTTGCATCTGCTAGCCTGAAAGCCCCCCTTCAATATACCCCTCCCCCTCTCCCCACCAATCAATGTTGCTAGGCCACGGGCTGATTTTTGGCAAGTTGGGCGACTCAACATTGATCAGGGGGGAAAGGGGGATGACTTTACATTAGGCCTACTAAGTGTTCGAACACTTTTTTCTAACATTGTCTGAGCCATTGAAAACACGCGCTGTCATGCCTCACGTTTTACATCATAACTTGAGAACCACTCAATCGATATCAATGTGATTTTTACACATTGTAGCGTATACAATGCGCAATAAGACCACTTAATATTATTAATAAATATTAAGTACTTTTTACAAAATGATGATTTTCAACCAATATTTCCTTCAAATTTCAACATATTTAGAATGGCGCAATTCGTATATGTACAGGTAACGGTTAAATAAATGGAACACACATGTAATATTTTGGTATTAATGACAACCAATTTCATCTAAACGTTGATACAAACTCGAATGCGAGCTCATGGGTAATATTTAAGTCATGTACATATCATATAGGCCCTAACTGCTATCTACGGTAGATAGCAATAACCACTATAGCACCAAATGCCCACGCCACAATGATAGAATATATTGTTATGAACATTAATTAGCATCACGTCATAGCATAAAAAGAAAAAAGAAAAAGAAATGAATAAAAAGAATAAATAAAAATACATGAATGAAAATAAGATCTAGAAGAGAATTAAAAAAGAAAGAATAAGTAATAAAAGTAAGATAGGCCAATGACAGATTCGAACCCACTACCATTAAATATAGGTTTGGTAACAAGCGAGCGATCTATCGACTGAGCTAAACGAGGTGTTGATAGTGAAAGGTTTTCAGAAAAGATACTATTGCATTCGATGGAATATATGAAGTGTATCCGTAAAACAGAGCGGAACGGACTACTAAGGTGTTTGTAACATGATTGGCACTCACCTATTCTACATTCCATTGAATTGATACATGACATCAATGACTTGTTTGGATTAGGCTATCAGATACACATCCAATAGGAACACCTTGAGTCTTAAAAGACTGAACAAAGTTTAGTGAGAGCAACAACATATCTACAAATACAATGCACGGAGAAGCTGAAAGGTGATGGTAAAGGTAAAACGTTGGCGATTTCTCATTGGCATAACACACACTGCAACGATTCTCCGTCCTTTAAAAAAAGAAACTATAGTATATAATTTTACTTGTTGGTGAATCGTTCAAAGTGCGTGTTTGTCTATGAGCATGATGATGGTAAAACGTTAACGGTTGACCATTTACCAAAATCATCAATAGAACCCGTTTGATCAATGTAGGCTATAGTTTTGCGTCATCAGTCTGAGAGAACATTATTTTAATAATGTAAGAGATGATTACTGACCATAATTTGTTGTCGGAAAAATAGTATTGCAGAAAAGACGTAGTGACACGCTCAATTATTACGCATATTAATAAAAGTTCGATTAGGCCTAACTCATGATAAAACCATATAATAATTAACACATAGTAAAACATCAATTGAATGTTAGAAATCCATCAATTTGTTATAGTTAGCACTTGACATGAACAATGTTCTTGACCTTTATTAGTTAGATCATGCCCTACTTTACTGAAATGCATTGAAATAAGTACAAACGTGCCTAGTATTGGTCCAGTAATCCTTGAGATAGACTTTGAAAGTTGAAATGTTTTTGAAAAATCTGCTTTGCGTATACCGCGTGGAAAGCGTTAAATCGTCCCTCTTCAGAGTTGAAATGTGTTTGGATTAAGTCGTCACATTAATTAACTTAAATACAAACACCTCAGAATTTAACAGTCACAATAATTTATTCACTATGTATTTGGTGTCGGTAATGCTATACATTTCAAGTATATGACAAGATACATAATCATAATGACCTTTACATTTACACACACATAGATATATTCAACAATTCAATCGTACGGACAATTCCTTAACATTCACCGTTCCCATTCATATTGCACACGATGACGGGCCTAAACCATCCTGATAATCATGCCAAATCTCAGAAGAATAGCTTATATACTTTTGGAGATACACGCCAAAAACCAAATTTAGATGATATCCTTAAGCGATTTTATACACAATCATAGAAAAAAGGTGTTCGAACACTGACCATTGTTTGCACCGTTTAATTACCCTATAGTACGCATTTTTAGAGTCATGTGAAAATACCAATTTGCATCTGCTAGCCTGAAAGCCCCCCTTCAATATACCCCTCCCCCTCTCCCCACCAATCAATGTTGCTAGGCCACGGGCTGATTTTTGGCAAGTTGGGCGACTCAACATTGATCAGGGGGGAAAGGGGGATGACTTTACATTAGGCCTACTAAGTGTTCGAACACTTTTTTCTAACATTGTCTGAGCCATTGAAAACACGCGCTGTCATGCCTCACGTTTTACATCATAACTTGAGAACCACTCAATCGATATCAATGTGATTTTTACACATTGTAGCGTATACAATGCGCAATAAGACCACTTAATATTATTAATAAATATTAAGTACTTTTTACAAAATGATGATTTTCAACCAATATTTCCTTCAAATTTCAACATATTTAGAATGGCGCAATTCGTATATGTACAGGTAACGGTTAAATAAATGGAACACACATGTAATATTTTGGTATTAATGACAACCAATTTCATCTAAACGTTGATACAAACTCGAATGCGAGCTCATGGGTAATATTTAAGTCATGTACATATCATATAGGCCCTAACTGCTATCTACGGTAGATAGCAATAACCACTATAGCACCAAATGCCCACGCCACAATGATAGAATATATTGTTATGAACATTAATTAGCATCACGTCATAGCATAAAAAGAAAAAAGAAAAAGAAATGAATAAAAAGAATAAATAAAAATACATGAATGAAAATAAGATCTAGAAGAGAATTAAAAAAGAAAGAATAAGTAATAAAAGTAAGATAGGCCAATGACAGATTCGAACCCACTACCATTAAATATAGGTTTGGTAACAAGCGAGCGATCTATCGACTGAGCTAAACGAGGTGTTGATAGTGAAAGGTTTTCAGAAAAGATACTATTGCATTCGATGGAATATATGAAGTGTATCCGTAAAACAGAGCGGAACGGACTACTAAGGTGTTTGTAACATGATTGGCACTCACCTATTCTACATTCCATTGAATTGATACATGACATCAATGACTTGTTTGGATTAGGCTATCAGATACACATCCAATAGGAACACCTTGAGTCTTAAAAGACTGAACAAAGTTTAGTGAGAGCAACAACATATCTACAAATACAATGCACGGAGAAGCTGAAAGGTGATGGTAAAGGTAAAACGTTGGCGATTTCTCATTGGCATAACACACACTGCAACGATTCTCCGTCCTTTAAAAAAAGAAACTATAATATATAATTTTACTTGTTGGTGAATCGTTCAAAGTGCGTGTTTGTCTATGAGCATGATGATGGTAAAACGTTAACGGTTGACCATTTACCAAAATCATCAATAGAACCCGTTTGATCAATGTAGGCTATAGTTTTGCGTCATCAGTCTGAGAGAACATTATTTTAATAATGTAAGAGATGATTACTGACCATAATTTGTTGTCGGAAAAATAGTATTGCAGAAAAGACGTAGTGACACGCTCAATTATTACGCATATTAATAAAAGTTCGATTAGGCCTAACTCATGATAAAACCATATAATAATTAACACATAGTAAAACATCAATTGAATGTTAGAAATCCATCAATTTGTTATAGTTAGCACTTGACATGAACAATGTTCTTGACCTTTATTAGTTAGATCATGCCCTACTTTACTGAAATGCATTGAAATAAGTACAAACGTGCCTAGTATTGGTCCAGTAATCCTTGAGATAGACTTTGAAAGTTGAAATGTTTTTGAAAAATCTGCTTTGCGTATACCGCGTGGAAAGCGTTAAATCGTCCCTCTTCAGAGTTGAAATGTGTTTGGATTAAGTCGTCACATTAATTAACTTAAATACAAACACCTCAGAATTTAACAGTCACAATAATTTATTCACTATGTATTTGGTGTCGGTAATGCTATACATTTCAAGTATATGACAAGATACATAATCATAATGACCTTTACATTTACACACACATAGATATATTCAACAATTCAATCGTACGGACAATTCCTTAACATTCACCGTTCCCATTCATATTGCACACGATGACGGGCCTAAACCATCCTGATAATCATGCCAAATCTCAGAAGAATAGCTTATATACTTTTGGAGATACACGCCAAAAACCAAATTTAGATGATATCCTTAAGCGATTTTATACACAATCATAGAAAAAAGGTGTTCGAACACTGACCATTGTTTGCACCGTTTAATTACCCTATAGTACGCATTTTTAGAGTCATGTGAAAATACCAATTTGCATCTGCTAGCCTGAAAGCCCCCCTTCAATATACCCCTCCCCCTCTCCCCACCAATCAATGTTGCTAGGCCACGGGCTGATTTTTGGCAAGTTGGGCGACTCAACATTGATCAGGGGGGAAAGGGGGATGACTTTACATTAGGCCTACTAAGTGTTCGAACACTTTTTTCTAACATTGTCTGAGCCATTGAAAACACGCGCTGTCATGCCTCACGTTTTACATCATAACTTGAGAACCACTCAATCGATATCAATGTGATTTTTACACATTGTAGCGTATACAATGCGCAATAAGACCACTTAATATTATTAATAAATATTAAGTACTTTTTACAAAATGATGATTTTCAACCAATATTTCCTTCAAATTTCAACATATTTAGAATGGCGCAATTCGTATATGTACAGGTAACGGTTAAATAAATGGAACACACATGTAATATTTTGGTATTAATGACAACCAATTTCATCTAAACGTTGATACAAACTCGAATGCGAGCTCATGGGTAATATTTAAGTCATGTACATATCATATAGGCCCTAACTGCTATCTACGGTAGATAGCAATAACCACTATAGCACCAAATGCCCACGCCACAATGATAGAATATATTGTTATGAACATTAATTAGCATCACGTCATAGCATAAAAAGAAAAAAGAAAAAGAAATGAATAAAAAGAATAAATAAAAATACATGAATGAAAATAAGATCTAGAAGAGAATTAAAAAAGAAAGAATAAGTAATAAAAGTAAGATAGGCCAATGACAGATTCGAACCCACTACCATTAAATATAGGTTTGGTAACAAGCGAGCGATCTATCGACTGAGCTAAACGAGGTGTTGATAGTGAAAGGTTTTCAGAAAAGATACTATTGCATTCGATGGAATATATGAAGTGTATCCGTAAAACAGAGCGGAACGGACTACTAAGGTGTTTGTAACATGATTGGCACTCACCTATTCTACATTCCATTGAATTGATACATGACATCAATGACTTGTTTGGATTAGGCTATCAGATACACATCCAATAGGAACACCTTGAGTCTTAAAAGACTGAACAAAGTTTAGTGAGAGCAACAACATATCTACAAATACAATGCACGGAGAAGCTGAAAGGTGATGGTAAAGGTAAAACGTTGGCGATTTCTCATTGGCATAACACACACTGCAACGATTCTCCGTCCTTTAAAAAAAGAAACTATAATATATAATTTTACTTGTTGGTGAATCGTTCAAAGTGCGTGTTTGTCTATGAGCATGATGATGGTAAAACGTTAACGGTTGACCATTTACCAAAATCATCAATAGAACCCGTTTGATCAATGTAGGCTATAGTTTTGCGTCATCAGTCTGAGAGAACATTATTTTAATAATGTAAGAGATGATTACTGACCATAATTTGTTGTCGGAAAAATAGTATTGCAGAAAAGACGTAGTGACACGCTCAATTATTACGCATATTAATAAAAGTTCGATTAGGCCTAACTCATGATAAAACCATATAATAATTAACACATAGTAAAACATCAATTGAATGTTAGAAATCCATCAATTTGTTATAGTTAGCACTTGACATGAACAATGTTCTTGACCTTTATTAGTTAGATCATGCCCTACTTTACTGAAATGCATTGAAATAAGTACAAACGTGCCTAGTATTGGTCCAGTAATCCTTGAGATAGACTTTGAAAGTTGAAATGTTTTTGAAAAATCTGCTTTGCGTATACCGCGTGGAAAGCGTTAAATCGTCCCTCTTCAGAGTTGAAATGTGTTTGGATTAAGTCGTCACATTAATTAACTTAAATACAAACACCTCAGAATTTAACAGTCACAATAATTTATTCACTATGTATTTGGTGTCGGTAATGCTATACATTTCAAGTATATGACAAGATACATAATCATAATGACCTTTACATTTACACACACATAGATATATTCAACAATTCAATCGTACGGACAATTCCTTAACATTCACCGTTCCCATTCATATTGCACACGATGACGGGCCTAAACCATCCTGATAATCATGCCAAATCTCAGAAGAATAGCTTATATACTTTTGGAGATACACGCCAAAAACCAAATTTAGATGATATCCTTAAGCGATTTTATACACAATCATAGAAAAAAGGTGTTCGAACACTGACCATTGTTTGCACCGTTTAATTACCCTATAGTACGCATTTTTAGAGTCATGTGAAAATACCAATTTGCATCTGCTAGCCTGAAAGCCCCCCTTCAATATACCCCTCCCCCTCTCCCCACCAATCAATGTTGCTAGGCCACGGGCTGATTTTTGGCAAGTTGGGCGACTCAACATTGATCAGGGGGGAAAGGGGGATGACTTTACATTAGGCCTACTAAGTGTTCGAACACTTTTTTCTAACATTGTCTGAGCCATTGAAAACACGCGCTGTCATGCCTCACGTTTTACATCATAACTTGAGAACCACTCAATCGATATCAATGTGATTTTTACACATTGTAGCGTATACAATGCGCAATAAGACCACTTAATATTATTAATAAATATTAAGTACTTTTTACAAAATGATGATTTTCAACCAATATTTCCTTCAAATTTCAACATATTTAGAATGGCGCAATTCGTATATGTACAGGTAACGGTTAAATAAATGGAACACACATGTAATATTTTGGTATTAATGACAACCAATTTCATCTAAACGTTGATACAAACTCGAATGCGAGCTCATGGGTAATATTTAAGTCATGTACATATCATATAGGCCCTAACTGCTATCTACGGTAGATAGCAATAACCACTATAGCACCAAATGCCCACGCCACAATGATAGAATATATTGTTATGAACATTAATTAGCATCACGTCATAGCATAAAAAGAAAAAAGAAAAAGAAATGAATAAAAAGAATAAATAAAAATACATGAATGAAAATAAGATCTAGAAGAGAATTAAAAAAGAAAGAATAAGTAATAAAAGTAAGATAGGCCAATGACAGATTCGAACCCACTACCATTAAATATAGGTTTGGTAACAAGCGAGCGATCTATCGACTGAGCTAAACGAGGTGTTGATAGTGAAAGGTTTTCAGAAAAGATACTATTGCATTCGATGGAATATATGAAGTGTATCCGTAAAACAGAGCGGAACGGACTACTAAGGTGTTTGTAACATGATTGGCACTCACCTATTCTACATTCCATTGAATTGATACATGACATCAATGACTTGTTTGGATTAGGCTATCAGATACACATCCAATAGGAACACCTTGAGTCTTAAAAGACTGAACAAAGTTTAGTGAGAGCAACAACATATCTACAAATACAATGCACGGAGAAGCTGAAAGGTGATGGTAAAGGTAAAACGTTGGCGATTTCTCATTGGCATAACACACACTGCAACGATTCTCCGTCCTTTAAAAAAAGAAACTATAGTATATAATTTTACTTGTTGGTGAATCGTTCAAAGTGCGTGTTTGTCTATGAGCATGATGATGGTAAAACGTTAACGGTTGACCATTTACCAAAATCATCAATAGAACCCGTTTGATCAATGTAGGCTATAGTTTTGCGTCATCAGTCTGAGAGAACATTATTTTAATAATGTAAGAGATGATTACTGACCATAATTTGTTGTCGGAAAAATAGTATTGCAGAAAAGACGTAGTGACACGCTCAATTATTACGCATATTAATAAAAGTTCGATTAGGCCTAACTCATGATAAAACCATATAATAATTAACACATAGTAAAACATCAATTGAATGTTAGAAATCCATCAATTTGTTATAGTTAGCACTTGACATGAACAATGTTCTTGACCTTTATTAGTTAGATCATGCCCTACTTTACTGAAATGCATTGAAATAAGTACAAACGTGCCTAGTATTGGTCCAGTAATCCTTGAGATAGACTTTGAAAGTTGAAATGTTTTTGAAAAATCTGCTTTGCGTATACCGCGTGGAAAGCGTTAAATCGTCCCTCTTCAGAGTTGAAATGTGTTTGGATTAAGTCGTCACATTAATTAACTTAAATACAAACACCTCAGAATTTAACAGTCACAATAATTTATTCACTATGTATTTGGTGTCGGTAATGCTATACATTTCAAGTATATGACAAGATACATAATCATAATGACCTTTACATTTACACACACATAGATATATTCAACAATTCAATCGTACGGACAATTCCTTAACATTCACCGTTCCCATTCATATTGCACACGATGACGGGCCTAAACCATCCTGATAATCATGCCAAATCTCAGAAGAATAGCTTATATACTTTTGGAGATACACGCCAAAAACCAAATTTAGATGATATCCTTAAGCGATTTTATACACAATCATAGAAAAAAGGTGTTCGAACACTGACCATTGTTTGCACCGTTTAATTACCCTATAGTACGCATTTTTAGAGTCATGTGAAAATACCAATTTGCATCTGCTAGCCTGAAAGCCCCCCTTCAATATACCCCTCCCCCTCTCCCCACCAATCAATGTTGCTAGGCCACGGGCTGATTTTTGGCAAGTTGGGCGACTCAACATTGATCAGGGGGGAAAGGGGGATGACTTTACATTAGGCCTACTAAGTGTTCGAACACTTTTTTCTAACATTGTCTGAGCCATTGAAAACACGCGCTGTCATGCCTCACGTTTTACATCATAACTTGAGAACCACTCAATCGATATCAATGTGATTTTTACACATTGTAGCGTATACAATGCGCAATAAGACCACTTAATATTATTAATAAATATTAAGTACTTTTTACAAAATGATGATTTTCAACCAATATTTCCTTCAAATTTCAACATATTTAGAATGGCGCAATTCGTATATGTACAGGTAACGGTTAAATAAATGGAACACACATGTAATATTTTGGTATTAATGACAACCAATTTCATCTAAACGTTGATACAAACTCGAATGCGAGCTCATGGGTAATATTTAAGTCATGTACATATCATATAGGCCCTAACTGCTATCTACGGTAGATAGCAATAACCACTATAGCACCAAATGCCCACGCCACAATGATAGAATATATTGTTATGAACATTAATTAGCATCACGTCATAGCATAAAAAGAAAAAAGAAAAAGAAATGAATAAAAAGAATAAATAAAAATACATGAATGAAAATAAGATCTAGAAGAGAATTAAAAAAGAAAGAATAAGTAATAAAAGTAAGATAGGCCAATGACAGATTCGAACCCACTACCATTAAATATAGGTTTGGTAACAAGCGAGCGATCTATCGACTGAGCTAAACGAGGTGTTGATAGTGAAAGGTTTTCAGAAAAGATACTATTGCATTCGATGGAATATATGAAGTGTATCCGTAAAACAGAGCGGAACGGACTACTAAGGTGTTTGTAACATGATTGGCACTCACCTATTCTACATTCCATTGAATTGATACATGACATCAATGACTTGTTTGGATTAGGCTATCAGATACACATCCAATAGGAACACCTTGAGTCTTAAAAGACTGAACAAAGTTTAGTGAGAGCAACAACATATCTACAAATACAATGCACGGAGAAGCTGAAAGGTGATGGTAAAGGTAAAACGTTGGCGATTTCTCATTGGCATAACACACACTGCAACGATTCTCCGTCCTTTAAAAAAAGAAACTATAATATATAATTTTACTTGTTGGTGAATCGTTCAAAGTGCGTGTTTGTCTATGAGCATGATGATGGTAAAACGTTAACGGTTGACCATTTACCAAAATCATCAATAGAACCCGTTTGATCAATGTAGGCTATAGTTTTGCGTCATCAGTCTGAGAGAACATTATTTTAATAATGTAAGAGATGATTACTGACCATAATTTGTTGTCGGAAAAATAGTATTGCAGAAAAGACGTAGTGACACGCTCAATTATTACGCATATTAATAAAAGTTCGATTAGGCCTAACTCATGATAAAACCATATAATAATTAACACATAGTAAAACATCAATTGAATGTTAGAAATCCATCAATTTGTTATAGTTAGCACTTGACATGAACAATGTTCTTGACCTTTATTAGTTAGATCATGCCCTACTTTACTGAAATGCATTGAAATAAGTACAAACGTGCCTAGTATTGGTCCAGTAATCCTTGAGATAGACTTTGAAAGTTGAAATGTTTTTGAAAAATCTGCTTTGCGTATACCGCGTGGAAAGCGTTAAATCGTCCCTCTTCAGAGTTGAAATGTGTTTGGATTAAGTCGTCACATTAATTAACTTAAATACAAACACCTCAGAATTTAACAGTCACAATAATTTATTCACTATGTATTTGGTGTCGGTAATGCTATACATTTCAAGTATATGACAAGATACATAATCATAATGACCTTTACATTTACACACACATAGATATATTCAACAATTCAATCGTACGGACAATTCCTTAACATTCACCGTTCCCATTCATATTGCACACGATGACGGGCCTAAACCATCCTGATAATCATGCCAAATCTCAGAAGAATAGCTTATATACTTTTGGAGATACACGCCAAAAACCAAATTTAGATGATATCCTTAAGCGATTTTATACACAATCATAGAAAAAAGGTGTTCGAACACTGACCATTGTTTGCACCGTTTAATTACCCTATAGTACGCATTTTTAGAGTCATGTGAAAATACCAATTTGCATCTGCTAGCCTGAAAGCCCCCCTTCAATATACCCCTCCCCCTCTCCCCACCAATCAATGTTGCTAGGCCACGGGCTGATTTTTGGCAAGTTGGGCGACTCAACATTGATCAGGGGGGAAAGGGGGATGACTTTACATTAGGCCTACTAAGTGTTCGAACACTTTTTTCTAACATTGTCTGAGCCATTGAAAACACGCGCTGTCATGCCTCACGTTTTACATCATAACTTGAGAACCACTCAATCGATATCAATGTGATTTTTACACATTGTAGCGTATACAATGCGCAATAAGACCACTTAATATTATTAATAAATATTAAGTACTTTTTACAAAATGATGATTTTCAACCAATATTTCCTTCAAATTTCAACATATTTAGAATGGCGCAATTCGTATATGTACAGGTAACGGTTAAATAAATGGAACACACATGTAATATTTTGGTATTAATGACAACCAATTTCATCTAAACGTTGATACAAACTCGAATGCGAGCTCATGGGTAATATTTAAGTCATGTACATATCATATAGGCCCTAACTGCTATCTACGGTAGATAGCAATAACCACTATAGCACCAAATGCCCACGCCACAATGATAGAATATATTGTTATGAACATTAATTAGCATCACGTCATAGCATAAAAAGAAAAAAGAAAAAGAAATGAATAAAAAGAATAAATAAAAATACATGAATGAAAATAAGATCTAGAAGAGAATTAAAAAAGAAAGAATAAGTAATAAAAGTAAGATAGGCCAATGACAGATTCGAACCCACTACCATTAAATATAGGTTTGGTAACAAGCGAGCGATCTATCGACTGAGCTAAACGAGGTGTTGATAGTGAAAGGTTTTCAGAAAAGATACTATTGCATTCGATGGAATATATGAAGTGTATCCGTAAAACAGAGCGGAACGGACTACTAAGGTGTTTGTAACATGATTGGCACTCACCTATTCTACATTCCATTGAATTGATACATGACATCAATGACTTGTTTGGATTAGGCTATCAGATACACATCCAATAGGAACACCTTGAGTCTTAAAAGACTGAACAAAGTTTAGTGAGAGCAACAACATATCTACAAATACAATGCACGGAGAAGCTGAAAGGTGATGGTAAAGGTAAAACGTTGGCGATTTCTCATTGGCATAACACACACTGCAACGATTCTCCGTCCTTTAAAAAAAGAAACTATAATATATAATTTTACTTGTTGGTGAATCGTTCAAAGTGCGTGTTTGTCTATGAGCATGATGATGGTAAAACGTTAACGGTTGACCATTTACCAAAATCATCAATAGAACCCGTTTGATCAATGTAGGCTATAGTTTTGCGTCATCAGTCTGAGAGAACATTATTTTAATAATGTAAGAGATGATTACTGACCATAATTTGTTGTCGGAAAAATAGTATTGCAGAAAAGACGTAGTGACACGCTCAATTATTACGCATATTAATAAAAGTTCGATTAGGCCTAACTCATGATAAAACCATATAATAATTAACACATAGTAAAACATCAATTGAATGTTAGAAATCCATCAATTTGTTATAGTTAGCACTTGACATGAACAATGTTCTTGACCTTTATTAGTTAGATCATGCCCTACTTTACTGAAATGCATTGAAATAAGTACAAACGTGCCTAGTATTGGTCCAGTAATCCTTGAGATAGACTTTGAAAGTTGAAATGTTTTTGAAAAATCTGCTTTGCGTATACCGCGTGGAAAGCGTTAAATCGTCCCTCTTCAGAGTTGAAATGTGTTTGGATTAAGTCGTCACATTAATTAACTTAAATACAAACACCTCAGAATTTAACAGTCACAATAATTTATTCACTATGTATTTGGTGTCGGTAATGCTATACATTTCAAGTATATGACAAGATACATAATCATAATGACCTTTACATTTACACACACATAGATATATTCAACAATTCAATCGTACGGACAATTCCTTAACATTCACCGTTCCCATTCATATTGCACACGATGACGGGCCTAAACCATCCTGATAATCATGCCAAATCTCAGAAGAATAGCTTATATACTTTTGGAGATACACGCCAAAAACCAAATTTAGATGATATCCTTAAGCGATTTTATACACAATCATAGAAAAAAGGTGTTCGAACACTGACCATTGTTTGCACCGTTTAATTACCCTATAGTACGCATTTTTAGAGTCATGTGAAAATACCAATTTGCATCTGCTAGCCTGAAAGCCCCCCTTCAATATACCCCTCCCCCTCTCCCCACCAATCAATGTTGCTAGGCCACGGGCTGATTTTTGGCAAGTTGGGCGACTCAACATTGATCAGGGGGGAAAGGGGGATGACTTTACATTAGGCCTACTAAGTGTTCGAACACTTTTTTCTAACATTGTCTGAGCCATTGAAAACACGCGCTGTCATGCCTCACGTTTTACATCATAACTTGAGAACCACTCAATCGATATCAATGTGATTTTTACACATTGTAGCGTATACAATGCGCAATAAGACCACTTAATATTATTAATAAATATTAAGTACTTTTTACAAAATGATGATTTTCAACCAATATTTCCTTCAAATTTCAACATATTTAGAATGGCGCAATTCGTATATGTACAGGTAACGGTTAAATAAATGGAACACACATGTAATATTTTGGTATTAATGACAACCAATTTCATCTAAACGTTGATACAAACTCGAATGCGAGCTCATGGGTAATATTTAAGTCATGTACATATCATATAGGCCCTAACTGCTATCTACGGTAGATAGCAATAACCACTATAGCACCAAATGCCCACGCCACAATGATAGAATATATTGTTATGAACATTAATTAGCATCACGTCATAGCATAAAAAGAAAAAAGAAAAAGAAATGAATAAAAAGAATAAATAAAAATACATGAATGAAAATAAGATCTAGAAGAGAATTAAAAAAGAAAGAATAAGTAATAATAGTAAGATAGGCCAATGACAGATTCGAACCCACTACCATTAAATATAGGTTTGGTAACAAGCGAGCGATCTATCGACTGAGCTAAACGAGGTGTTGATAGTGAAAGGTTTTCAGAAAAGATACTATTGCATTCGATGGAATATATGAAGTGTATCCGTAAAACAGAGCGGAACGGACTACTAAGGTGTTTGTAACATGATTGGCACTCACCTATTCTACATTCCATTGAATTGATACATGACATCAATGACTTGTTTGGATTAGGCTATCAGATACACATCCAATAGGAACACCTTGAGTCTTAAAAGACTGAACAAAGTTTAGTGAGAGCAACAACATATCTACAAATACAATGCACGGAGAAGCTGAAAGGTGATGGTAAAGGTAAAACGTTGGCGATTTCTCATTGGCATAACACACACTGCAACGATTCTCCGTCCTTTAAAAAAAGAAACTATAGTATATAATTTTACTTGTTGGTGAATCGTTCAAAGTGCGTGTTTGTCTATGAGCATGATGATGGTAAAACGTTAACGGTTGACCATTTACCAAAATCATCAATAGAACCCGTTTGATCAATGTAGGCTATAGTTTTGCGTCATCAGTCTGAGAGAACATTATTTTAATAATGTAAGAGATGATTACTGACCATAATTTGTTGTCGGAAAAATAGTATTGCAGAAAAGACGTAGTGACACGCTCAATTATTACGCATATTAATAAAAGTTCGATTAGGCCTAACTCATGATAAAACCATATAATAATTAACACATAGTAAAACATCAATTGAATGTTAGAAATCCATCAATTTGTTATAGTTAGCACTTGACATGAACAATGTTCTTGACCTTTATTAGTTAGATCATGCCCTACTTTACTGAAATGCATTGAAATAAGTACAAACGTGCCTAGTATTGGTCCAGTAATCCTTGAGATAGACTTTGAAAGTTGAAATGTTTTTGAAAAATCTGCTTTGCGTATACCGCGTGGAAAGCGTTAAATCGTCCCTCTTCAGAGTTGAAATGTGTTTGGATTAAGTCGTCACATTAATTAACTTAAATACAAACACCTCAGAATTTAACAGTCACAATAATTTATTCACTATGTATTTGGTGTCGGTAATGCTATACATTTCAAGTATATGACAAGATACATAATCATAATGACCTTTACATTTACACACACATAGATATATTCAACAATTCAATCGTACGGACAATTCCTTAACATTCACCGTTCCCATTCATATTGCACACGATGACGGGCCTAAACCATCCTGATAATCATGCCAAATCTCAGAAGAATAGCTTATATACTTTTGGAGATACACGCCAAAAACCAAATTTAGATGATATCCTTAAGCGATTTTATACACAATCATAGAAAAAAGGTGTTCGAACACTGACCATTGTTTGCACCGTTTAATTACCCTATAGTACGCATTTTTAGAGTCATGTGAAAATACCAATTTGCATCTGCTAGCCTGAAAGCCCCCCTTCAATATACCCCTCCCCCTCTCCCCACCAATCAATGTTGCTAGGCCACGGGCTGATTTTTGGCAAGTTGGGCGACTCAACATTGATCAGGGGGGAAAGGGGGATGACTTTACATTAGGCCTACTAAGTGTTCGAACACTTTTTTCTAACATTGTCTGAGCCATTGAAAACACGCGCTGTCATGCCTCACGTTTTACATCATAACTTGAGAACCACTCAATCGATATCAATGTGATTTTTACACATTGTAGCGTATACAATGCGCAATAAGACCACTTAATATTATTAATAAATATTAAGTACTTTTTACAAAATGATGATTTTCAACCAATATTTCCTTCAAATTTCAACATATTTAGAATGGCGCAATTCGTATATGTACAGGTAACGGTTAAATAAATGGAACACACATGTAATATTTTGGTATTAATGACAACCAATTTCATCTAAACGTTGATACAAACTCGAATGCGAGCTCATGGGTAATATTTAAGTCATGTACATATCATATAGGCCCTAACTGCTATCTACGGTAGATAGCAATAACCACTATAGCACCAAATGCCCACGCCACAATGATAGAATATATTGTTATGAACATTAATTAGCATCACGTCATAGCATAAAAAGAAAAAAGAAAAAGAAATGAATAAAAAGAATAAATAAAAATACATGAATGAAAATAAGATCTAGAAGAGAATTAAAAAAGAAAGAATAAGTAATAATAGTAAGATAGGCCAATGACAGATTCGAACCCACTACCATTAAATATAGGTTTGGTAACAAGCGAGCGATCTATCGACTGAGCTAAACGAGGTGTTGATAGTGAAAGGTTTTCAGAAAAGATACTATTGCATTCGATGGAATATATGAAGTGTATCCGTAAAACAGAGCGGAACGGACTACTAAGGTGTTTGTAACATGATTGGCACTCACCTATTCTACATTCCATTGAATTGATACATGACATCAATGACTTGTTTGGATTAGGCTATCAGATACACATCCAATAGGAACACCTTGAGTCTTAAAAGACTGAACAAAGTTTAGTGAGAGCAACAACATATCTACAAATACAATGCACGGAGAAGCTGAAAGGTGATGGTAAAGGTAAAACGTTGGCGATTTCTCATTGGCATAACACACACTGCAACGATTCTCCGTCCTTTAAAAAAAGAAACTATAGTATATAATTTTACTTGTTGGTGAATCGTTCAAAGTGCGTGTTTGTCTATGAGCATGATGATGGTAAAACGTTAACGGTTGACCATTTACCAAAATCATCAATAGAACCCGTTTGATCAATGTAGGCTATAGTTTTGCGTCATCAGTCTGAGAGAACATTATTTTAATAATGTAAGAGATGATTACTGACCATAATTTGTTGTCGGAAAAATAGTATTGCAGAAAAGACGTAGTGACACGCTCAATTATTACGCATATTAATAAAAGTTCGATTAGGCCTAACTCATGATAAAACCATATAATAATTAACACATAGTAAAACATCAATTGAATGTTAGAAATCCATCAATTTGTTATAGTTAGCACTTGACATGAACAATGTTCTTGACCTTTATTAGTTAGATCATGCCCTACTTTACTGAAATGCATTGAAATAAGTACAAACGTGCCTAGTATTGGTCCAGTAATCCTTGAGATAGACTTTGAAAGTTGAAATGTTTTTGAAAAATCTGCTTTGCGTATACCGCGTGGAAAGCGTTAAATCGTCCCTCTTCAGAGTTGAAATGTGTTTGGATTAAGTCGTCACATTAATTAACTTAAATACAAACACCTCAGAATTTAACAGTCACAATAATTTATTCACTATGTATTTGGTGTCGGTAATGCTATACATTTCAAGTATATGACAAGATACATAATCATAATGACCTTTACATTTACACACACATAGATATATTCAACAATTCAATCGTACGGACAATTCCTTAACATTCACCGTTCCCATTCATATTGCACACGATGACGGGCCTAAACCATCCTGATAATCATGCCAAATCTCAGAAGAATAGCTTATATACTTTTGGAGATACACGCCAAAAACCAAATTTAGATGATATCCTTAAGCGATTTTATACACAATCATAGAAAAAAGGTGTTCGAACACTGACCATTGTTTGCACCGTTTAATTACCCTATAGTACGCATTTTTAGAGTCATGTGAAAATACCAATTTGCATCTGCTAGCCTGAAAGCCCCCCTTCAATATACCCCTCCCCCTCTCCCCACCAATCAATGTTGCTAGGCCACGGGCTGATTTTTGGCAAGTTGGGCGACTCAACATTGATCAGGGGGGAAAGGGGGATGACTTTACATTAGGCCTACTAAGTGTTCGAACACTTTTTTCTAACATTGTCTGAGCCATTGAAAACACGCGCTGTCATGCCTCACGTTTTACATCATAACTTGAGAACCACTCAATCGATATCAATGTGATTTTTACACATTGTAGCGTATACAATGCGCAATAAGACCACTTAATATTATTAATAAATATTAAGTACTTTTTACAAAATGATGATTTTCAACCAATATTTCCTTCAAATTTCAACATATTTAGAATGGCGCAATTCGTATATGTACAGGTAACGGTTAAATAAATGGAACACACATGTAATATTTTGGTATTAATGACAACCAATTTCATCTAAACGTTGATACAAACTCGAATGCGAGCTCATGGGTAATATTTAAGTCATGTACATATCATATAGGCCCTAACTGCTATCTACGGTAGATAGCAATAACCACTATAGCACCAAATGCCCACGCCACAATGATAGAATATATTGTTATGAACATTAATTAGCATCACGTCATAGCATAAAAAGAAAAAAGAAAAAGAAATGAATAAAAAGAATAAATAAAAATACATGAATGAAAATAAGATCTAGAAGAGAATTAAAAAAGAAAGAATAAGTAATAATAGTAAGATAGGCCAATGACAGATTCGAACCCACTACCATTAAATATAGGTTTGGTAACAAGCGAGCGATCTATCGACTGAGCTAAACGAGGTGTTGATAGTGAAAGGTTTTCAGAAAAGATACTATTGCATTCGATGGAATATATGAAGTGTATCCGTAAAACAGAGCGGAACGGACTACTAAGGTGTTTGTAACATGATTGGCACTCACCTATTCTACATTCCATTGAATTGATACATGACATCAATGACTTGTTTGGATTAGGCTATCAGATACACATCCAATAGGAACACCTTGAGTCTTAAAAGACTGAACAAAGTTTAGTGATAGCAACAACATATCTACAAATACAATGCACGGAGAAGCTGAAAGGTGATGGTAAAGGTAAAACGTTGGCGATTTCTCATTGGCATAACACACACTGCAACGATTCTCCGTCCTTTAAAAAAAGAAACTATAGTATATAATTTTACTTGTTGGTGAATCGTTCAAAGTGCGTGTTTGTCTATGAGCATGATGATGGTAAAACGTTAACGGTTGACCATTTACCAAAATCATCAATAGAACCCGTTTGATCAATGTAGGCTATAGTTTTGCGTCATCAGTCTGAGAGAACATTATTTTAATAATGTAAGAGATGATTACTGACCATAATTTGTTGTCGGAAAAATAGTATTGCAGAAAAGACGTAGTGACACGCTCAATTATTACGCATATTAATAAAAGTTCGATTAGGCCTAACTCATGATAAAACCATATAATAATTAACACATAGTAAAACATCAATTGAATGTTAGAAATCCATCAATTTGTTATAGTTAGCACTTGACATGAACAATGTTCTTGACCTTTATTAGTTAGATCATGCCCTACTTTACTGAAATGCATTGAAATAAGTACAAACGTGCCTAGTATTGGTCCAGTAATCCTTGAGATAGACTTTGAAAGTTGAAATGTTTTTGAAAAATCTGCTTTGCGTATACCGCGTGGAAAGCGTTAAATCGTCCCTCTTCAGAGTTGAAATGTGTTTGGATTAAGTCGTCACATTAATTAACTTAAATACAAACACCTCAGAATTTAACAGTCACAATAATTTATTCACTATGTATTTGGTGTCGGTAATGCTATACATTTCAAGTATATGACAAGATACATAATCATAATGACCTTTACATTTACACACACATAGATATATTCAACAATTCAATCGTACGGACAATTCCTTAACATTCACCGTTCCCATTCATATTGCACACGATGACGGGCCTAAACCATCCTGATAATCATGCCAAATCTCAGAAGAATAGCTTATATACTTTTGGAGATACACGCCAAAAACCAAATTTAGATGATATCCTTAAGCGATTTTATACACAATCATAGAAAAAAGGTGTTCGAACACTGACCATTGTTTGCACCGTTTAATTACCCTATAGTACGCATTTTTAGAGTCATGTGAAAATACCAAT
This sequence comes from Ophiura sarsii, assembly GCA_035610835.1. NCBI lineage: Eukaryota > Metazoa > Echinodermata > Ophiuroidea > Amphilepidida > Ophiuridae > Ophiura > Ophiura sarsii. The sequence goes on from JAYJML010000418.1 coordinate 32,854, forward strand.
TTGCATCTGCTAGCCTGAAAGCCCCCCTTCAATATACCCCTCCCCCTCTCCCCACCAATCAATGTTGCTAGGCCACGGGCTGATTTTTGGCAAGTTGGGCGACTCAACATTGATCAGGGGGGAAAGGGGGATGACTTTACATTAGGCCTACTAAGTGTTCGAACACTTTTTTCTAACATTGTCTGAGCCATTGAAAACACGCGCTGTCATGCCTCACGTTTTACATCATAACTTGAGAACCACTCAATCGATATCAATGTGATTTTTACACATTGTAGCGTATACAATGCGCAATAAGACCACTTAATATTATTAATAAATATTAAGTACTTTTTACAAAATGATGATTTTCAACCAATATTTCCTTCAAATTTCAACATATTTAGAATGGCGCAATTCGTATATGTACAGGTAACGGTTAAATAAATGGAACACACATGTAATATTTTGGTATTAATGACAACCAATTTCATCTAAACGTTGATACAAACTCGAATGCGAGCTCATGGGTAATATTTAAGTCATGTACATATCATATAGGCCCTAACTGCTATCTACGGTAGATAGCAATAACCACTATAGCACCAAATGCCCACGCCACAATGATAGAATATATTGTTATGAACATTAATTAGCATCACGTCATAGCATAAAAAGAAAAAAGAAAAAGAAATGAATAAAAAGAATAAATAAAAATACATGAATGAAAATAAGATCTAGAAGAGAATTAAAAAAGAAAGAATAAGTAATAAAAGTAAGATAGGCCAATGACAGATTCGAACCCACTACCATTAAATATAGGTTTGGTAACAAGCGAGCGATCTATCGACTGAGCTAAACGAGGTGTTGATAGTGAAAGGTTTTCAGAAAAGATACTATTGCATTCGATGGAATATATGAAGTGTATCCGTAAAACAGAGCGGAACGGACTACTAAGGTGTTTGTAACATGATTGGCACTCACCTATTCTACATTCCATTGAATTGATACATGACATCAATGACTTGTTTGGATTAGGCTATCAGATACACATCCAATAGGAACACCTTGAGTCTTAAAAGACTGAACAAAGTTTAGTGAGAGCAACAACATATCTACAAATACAATGCACGGAGAAGCTGAAAGGTGATGGTAAAGGTAAAACGTTGGCGATTTCTCATTGGCATAACACACACTGCAACGATTCTCCGTCCTTTAAAAAAAGAAACTATAGTATATAATTTTACTTGTTGGTGAATCGTTCAAAGTGCGTGTTTGTCTATGAGCATGATGATGGTAAAACGTTAACGGTTGACCATTTACCAAAATCATCAATAGAACCCGTTTGATCAATGTAGGCTATAGTTTTGCGTCATCAGTCTGAGAGAACATTATTTTAATAATGTAAGAGATGATTACTGACCATAATTTGTTGTCGGAAAAATAGTATTGCAGAAAAGACGTAGTGACACGCTCAATTATTACGCATATTAATAAAAGTTCGATTAGGCCTAACTCATGATAAAACCATATAATAATTAACACATAGTAAAACATCAATTGAATGTTAGAAATCCATCAATTTGTTATAGTTAGCACTTGACATGAACAATGTTCTTGACCTTTATTAGTTAGATCATGCCCTACTTTACTGAAATGCATTGAAATAAGTACAAACGTGCCTAGTATTGGTCCAGTAATCCTTGAGATAGACTTTGAAAGTTGAAATGTTTTTGAAAAATCTGCTTTGCGTATACCGCGTGGAAAGCGTTAAATCGTCCCTCTTCAGAGTTGAAATGTGTTTGGATTAAGTCGTCACATTAATTAACTTAAATACAAACACCTCAGAATTTAACAGTCACAATAATTTATTCACTATGTATTTGGTGTCGGTAATGCTATACATTTCAAGTATATGACAAGATACATAATCATAATGACCTTTACATTTACACACACATAGATATATTCAACAATTCAATCGTACGGACAATTCCTTAACATTCACCGTTCCCATTCATATTGCACACGATGACGGGCCTAAACCATCCTGATAATCATGCCAAATCTCAGAAGAATAGCTTATATACTTTTGGAGATACACGCCAAAAACCAAATTTAGATGATATCCTTAAGCGATTTTATACACAATCATAGAAAAAAGGTGTTCGAACACTGACCATTGTTTGCACCGTTTAATTACCCTATAGTACGCATTTTTAGAGTCATGTGAAAATACCAATTTGCATCTGCTAGCCTGAAAGCCCCCCTTCAATATACCCCTCCCCCTCTCCCCACCAATCAATGTTGCTAGGCCACGGGCTGATTTTTGGCAAGTTGGGCGACTCAACATTGATCAGGGGGGAAAGGGGGATGACTTTACATTAGGCCTACTAAGTGTTCGAACACTTTTTTCTAACATTGTCT
>JAYJML010000497.1:0-28947 GCA_035610835.1 Ophiura sarsii
CTCGATATAGATTTTAATGAATTTCTTCCCATCGGAACGAAAGCAAAGCACGAAATAAAGAGAGAAACTGAGTGCTGGCTCTCAGATGCAGCTTGCAGATATATCGTACCTAACCCTAACCCTAACCCTAACCCTAACCCTAACCCTAACCCTAACCCTAACCCTAACCCTAACCCTAGTCCACCCAGGGTTGGTCGACTTAGGGTTGGTCGACTTAGGGTTGGTCTACCCCGGGTCGCTCTACCCCGGGTGGAAAGTCATGTGGGTATTTCCATTGCTGCATATAGATATATATATATATATATATATATATAATACGGAACAAAAGTGATATTAGGTCACTTTAAATTAATTATTAGTGAGAGAGAGCGGTTCTAATTCTAATTTTGTACTAAATATTACATTCAGATATGTCTGTTTTCATGCCAAATATATTTGCCAGCATCAGGAAACTACGGTGAGTCTTTTCTAGTTTTAGGTCTCATGAGGGTTACACCCCTAAGAATTCTATAAAAACACTTGAAAGTGAATGTAGTTTGTCAAGATCAATACACAATTATAGCCTATCAATCATTAACATTTCAGTATTAGACATTTTTGAAAATTGAAAAATAAAAAAGTTGATCTAGTATTCCAGAAAGTGAGGAGAGGGGTGAGGGGGCGGGGGGGGGGGGGGGGGGGGGGGGGGGAGAGAAACGAATGATTTGTAAGTGGCGTTAATGCTCTTCTGACTTCTGTCAATTGCGCCAGGAAGGCCTCTTTGGTTCAGGGAAGCTTGCCGGTGTCTCGAAGTAGTGAGTTCTGAGACTGATCCTATATGCTTATCTACTGTTTGTACATACCGTATATTATGTATTGTGAAATACCCCATCACACTGAGTTACTGAGACCATGTCTCACACAGATTTTTAGATTATCGAACATCTTAGCGAAAGTTTTTGACAATAAATTGATACTTACATCGAGCACAACAAAAGGTATGGCGCAGATTAGATAGAGAATCAGCGAGACGTCAATCTCTGGTAATTTCTGGAAGAAAAAAAAAGAGACAAATTTAGTATAGGCCCCTAGATATAGGTAGTTTTCAAATGGCAAATGTTTGGGAACCCATTTAATTTCTTTTTAAGAAACCACATTTTTCATGTTCTGTAAATGATGCTATACAAAACATACGGTATTTAACAAAAACGGAAATTTGAAATCATGTGTCGCCCAACATTTCTTGTCAGATATGAACAATTTTATATTTGGATGAAATTAAATTACTCTAAATCCGATTTCACATGATTCATGTTTTGAAAAAAGATGACGACGCCCTCTAGAGTAGCATGGTGTCCATAAGAACAAACCCCTACCCGGCGTGAGTAGTACATTTCGTCCAATGTTTGTTTTTCCAAATACACCTTTAACTAAATACACGTTGTTTAAAATATTTTGGTCTAAAGAAGTTTTCATCCATTTGTGTTGGTCCAAAAATATTTTGGTCCAACTTTATTGAGATCAATTTTTGTCTCCAACGTTATTTTGGCCAACAATTTGGGACATATTTTCCAACGGAATTTACTATCACAATTCTAGTGTGTATATTTTGTTATAGGCCTACGTTTATTATTTTATATATTGCTCATGGCAATTTTCTTTTATCCAACGCTTTTTGGCCAACAATTTGGGGCCATTTTTTCCAACGGAATTTACTATCACAATTCTATTGTCTATATTTTGTTATAGGCCTACGTTTATTATTATATTGCTTTGGACGAAAATCCTTTGGACGGATTTTTTTTTTACGAAACTGATTTTGCCTTAAAGGTAGATGTTCTGATTGCTGGCCCGATTTTCAACTTGATGTTTTCTATTTACATGGAAGGTAATCCTTAAAATTGTCACATTCCAAATTTTAAGTTGCATAACTCCAATGGTTCTTATTTTAGAAGCACAAGGTTACAACATATTTCCCATTGAGTAGTACACAAACTGGCTGGTGGTTAACCACCTTTGGCAGTAATTCACCACATGTTAGCGTATAATATGGAACATTTCTGATCCCTTAGATTTTACAGACATAATGAGAAAAATATGGGGATTCTTCTGTATCAAAATATCTTAATGTGAAAATAAAATCATAGCCCCAAAAAGTGATCGGAACATACACCTTTAAACAAATCGGGCAAAATTCAATTGGATTGATTAATCATTGTTTGACTGATAATTTATTGGACAAAGTAACGTTTGGACGAAAATCTAATTGGGCAAAATAAATGTGAACAAAACGCGATTACAATTATTCTGGACTATTGGACGAAATGTTGTATTCCCCTCCCGGATTTGTGGGTGTGTGTGTGTGTCGGAGGGGGGGGGGGGGGGGGGGGGTACATGTGTGCGAGGCCGGGAGGCTTTTAAATGCACGTATTAATTTGAACTTAGTAATGAAGGAACATCTAAATCTGATCTGAGGTTGGGGGAAACTCTGATAGGTCAGACATCAATAGGGACCTATGACATGAGGTTATTGGGCGAGGACATCAATTTGTGATCCGAGGTGTTTGTATGGAAATATCTGTTCTGATGTTTGCGTGAGGGCTGAGAGGTTGTTCTTCAAGAGAGATTTGCAATACATAACGTTGAATTAATTATTTTATATTACAATTGCATGCAAAAGTGGATGCACTGTTCCTGACAATCAATTTTATGAAAGACTATAGGGTACATACAAACGTAGTATAATAGGCCTTCCGATTACCACCTTATCCAGAAAATGATCGAAAACATTGCATGACGTGGCACTCGGAAAATCAACTTTTCCTGATGGATCAGTGATGTATGGTACACCACATATGAGAATGTAACGGGATTGCAAAAATCATAATTCAATTTATTACCCAAACTGAGCGAGCTATTTATTTTAAGGACATTTCTTGTTCATATTACATTACTGCATTAATTAGAGCATGCCGGGATATACCAGCAACTTTTATTTCAATCAATTAGCGATTTAGCCAATCGACGCGCACGAGTTGGCTTCCGTCCTTCCGGGCACGCACGCATGGCAGAAAGGTACCTCATTGCGATTTGGATTTTAGGAGCGGACAGTTGGAAACGAGTCTTTACGACGTGTGTGACGATACGTACATTGTGAGAAATATCCGAGGATTTTTAATTGGGTGAGTTAATCATTTTAGCATCTAATCCATAACATATTCCGCAAATATGAATACATCGCATTTATAATCATGTTAAATAGATTATTGGGTTCCGTCAGAGATATGTTTGGGTGTATTTTTATAATTAAAAGATAAAATACGGTCTCTTTACTGGCCTTCTATTATTATTAAAATTATAAACTTATACACTGTGTGTATGCGATGGCGAGGGACACTGATTTTTGGAGCACTTTAGAGATCGTAGGCATGTTTTGAATCAATAGTTCTTAATCTATTCGATGGTTGGCTGATAAATTCAAAACATCCACATTTTGTATCGTAGGCTTTGAACAAGCCTATTGATTTGTGTATTTTGGATAGATCTGGCGGATTATAATTGAGAGAGATTTTTCTGACAGTTTTTAGGATAATTGTTTTTATTATCCGTATCTAAAAATAATGTACATATGAGTGTTCAGATTGACGAGACCTTACGATTGCAATGTTGTTAAAGTGTAAACCAATTGACGCTAGCCTAGCGTGTTGTTGTGGGATAAAATGTAGGCCTGACTGTGTTAGTATATTTAAACTACAGCCTGGTTAGAATATTATTTAAACTTGCGAGTTAAATTCCATGTAAGCCAAATATTGAGAACGCCTTTCTAAAATTATGATGCGGCGTGTGACGAGAGGAAGGCCTGTTTTAAAGAAGGCCAATGTTTTACTGATGGGTGAGAAATGACGATTCATGAGGTGTTATCCAAAACTTGTATTGTATTTTATGAGCCAGATTACGTGGATATGACGGTGTTGTTGTGATCGAATTTGTAGGCCACATGGAGTTGAGGATGAGATAATTTTAGAGCAAATTGTGATAAGCCTATTTGTTATTGGTCGACTGTTTAAATTTACGAGGATTTAATATAAAAAACGTAGACCAATTGCGTGTTGGTGACTAAATTAATTGTAGAATGTAGTCAGCTAAATTTGGCGCACTTTTGGATATTGATAGAATTAGCGGATTATTTGATTAAATGTCGTCTGCTAATTGGCGCGCTTTTGTAGACTGATAACATTGGCGGTTCAAATACGGAACGATCATCTAAGATTTTGTATACTTGGCTAGATGAAATGCAAGAAGGGACGGTAGACGCAAGCTAATCTGATCAGGAGAAGGAGCGGTAGACGCAAGCCAATCTGGTCAGAAGAAGGAGAGGTAGACGCAAGCCAATCTGGTCAGAAGAATGAGCGCTAGACGCAAGCCAATCTGGTCAGAAGAAGGAGCGGTAGACGCAAGCCAATCTGGTCAGGAGGAAGATGCCCGGGAAGAAGGCTGCAAATACCTGGGTCTCATATAAGTTTCATGATTACTATGTGGGGGTAGGGTGTTTTGGTGATAACTCTATTTTTCCATTTTAATGTATATCTTGAACCAATATACAAGGATGCATATTCTATATGCATTTCATGTATATTGGGGATGGCCATATACACCCATCATGCCTATAGGGAGACTCACGCCCGATTTTACAATTGTCATCAATACTTATGACTTTTTGGATCAAATGTATATCTTGAACCAATATACAGGGATATATATTCTGTATGCATTTCATGTATAGGCCTATTGGAGACGACCATATACACCCAAGAGATGGAATTATATTAGGTACATGTGTACCAGGGAGTAGCTTGGCTGTGACAATCTTTGATATAGTGGTCTTTGACTTAGGCAAAAAAACCCCTCAAAAAATGTAATACAATTTTCTTTGTATCATTAACAGGTAAACCCCGAGGTGTTACAAGTTGTAGTGTTTGTGTGTTTATAAACTCTGTCTTGAGTCTTATTAAACCCCGAAGTGTACTGTTTTGTCTGTAGCGATTGTAAGTGGTTGTATCTGTTGGAGTGGTGGTTATTGGTGGTCGGCGTAATTGTAAAGTGGAAACAAATAAATTGTCCGAGTTGTTGTCTTTTCGTCGGTGGAAGAGAGAGCGCGGGGTTCTATCCACAATGGACACGGACCCGGGTACAAATACAGGTTTCCTTTTTAAACCATGGGCCCAAGGCCCCAAACAAACAAACAAAAATAGGTGGTGTCCGATTCGACAAACACGTCGACACACACCCCCTAACAGCTCGCGCCCCGCGACAAGAAACACATTTAAACGGTCTGGAACAGAAAGATCACTTTAGCATATTCAGTAAATATTAATTACATGTACTTACCATTACAATGGCATATATGAAGATTAAGAAGGTAATTGTAAACAACAGGAGTTGCATAACCTTAGCTATCATGAATGGAATCAACATCCATTTCTTGTCCTGAAATATCAATGGAAAAATACGCAAGGTCAGTAGGAGAACATTTAGCGTTACCGGAATCATGGGAATCCCTTATGATGCATTCTATATATTTTAAAGATATTTTTAATACAGCAGCCAACAGGGCGGGCCTACAAACATTTCTAACAAGCCCGTTTACATGTTATGATGTATAAATAGTTTCAAGGTTACAGAAATATCTGTACCAATTGAATCCTGCATACTCATTTTTGTGAGTACGGAACAAGCCAATTGACAACTTTTCATCCACGAAAAGTTTAAATCATGAGGAGATTTCCTTTTCAAGATTGTTGTCGTGCTGTTGTTATTTTGGCCACTAACACAATATCGAGACCAACCTAAGATTTAGGAGGAGCGACAAAATCAATACTCTGGGTTCTATTATAGTAGCCATACCACACCCCACAATGCAATGCCTGCCTCCTCTATACGACATGGAAGATATAGGCTAGACTAGGATTCTAGAGCAGGCCTATAAGTGACTTTTACTCTTAACGATGACGCATGAAAATATTTTGCACCACCCAGCGAACGGATTCATGAAATTTGTTTCTATAAGTTGGATCTGGTCGGACAAGAGAACATCTGCTTTGATCTCGGTTCAAGTTTACATGAGTATTTTTATAGTGAGTTATGCGAAATACCGTATCTATTTAGATATATCACTCTTCTTTCAACGTCACAGAGTAAACGATGACGCATGAAAATATTTTGCACCACCCAGCGAACGGATTCATGAAATTTGTTTCTATAAGTTGGATCTGGTCGGACAAGAGAACATCTGCTTTGATCTCGGTTCAAGTTTACATGAGTATTTTTATAGTGAGTTATGCGAAATACCGTATCTATTTAGATATATCACTCTTCTTTCAACGTCACAGAGTAAACGTCACGTATACTTGCCGTATAGAATTCGCAGCCACGCCTTAATCAGTTTATGCCTCAACCTATAAGACTTACTCTGTTTATGCCTAGGAACAGTATGATACAAGCCACGATGATGAAGATATTAATTAGGAAGCCAATACCAGACATAGCCGCCACACTATTACCGTAAGATTCTTCACTGGCTGATAATGGAACTAGAAAACAAATTTCGTCGTTAAGATCATTATTATTTTACTAGTGTAAAAACAGTAAAATTATGTAAAACTTTGAGGAACTAGTATTATAAACAATACACAAATTAGTGAAATATATGTGTAGTTATCACCACCAGCTATTCTGGAAAAGGTAAACTTTACTCCTCAAATCAGTGGTCTTACACATCATGACAATTGTGTTTTATGCTTCATCATCAAACAAGAGGTTTGGTTTGAACTGCGATAGAAGGCGGTAATCCTTCTCATTAATATAGGCCATATAATTATAGTCATTTTTCTTTACATATAAGTTTGAAAATAATTATGCAGTTATTTCTATTGATTTAAATAGTGACATGCATGGCCCATAATGTTGTTTTATAAATAAGATTACAAATGTGTGCTACGTGTAGTACGAACGTTCCGTTTTATGACGTGAACCAAATAAGACATTGCCTAAATCGAGGGCTTTATGCCACAAGGTCCATCTATATATAGCTACCAGTTATTATATCGTTTATGGGCTATATAAGCTGGGCAATTGGCATAAACTAAATGTAATTCGGAGCAGCTATTGCAGATATGTTATTTTCAGTCAGATATAAAGCGATGTGAAGAAATTACTGTCTGTAAAGATGGGGCGACATGACATGTGACGTCACGCCGGGCATTTGGTCGGCAGTTGCCACTGTTCTTTACTAGCATCATGTGAGTTATGAACCACAAGATCTGTGAGTGTGCATACTCCGAGTCGCTATGGACTTTTCATGAGTGTCGTGAACATTTCATGAGATGTCACGAAGACCGTTAACATTTAATTGCGACTTTGTTGTCATGGTTGTTGTCAAAGAATAACGGATGCACTCAATTTGAGTGAAAGTATAATATACTTACGTAGGGTATTTGATGATTTTGCCTTTCCAACAACAACGAACTGGTATATGAAGTAGAAAACGGTTATCAGAACGCTAACCTGTAGAATGATAAATTGTGAAAATGGAAAATTGTTTAAAGGTAAATAACTTAAGTATTCTATAATGGGTACCCAGTGGGCACAAATTGGTTGGTACAATGTTGTGTCAACGTCAATATCTAACGTTCGATGATGGTTGCCTGGAAGGTGAATATGAAAGTTTTTTAACGACAAAATACAACGTTGGTGTGACGTCCATATTCAACGTTGTGCCGACGTTAACAAAATTGAATCAACATACAAATTTGATAGAAAATGTGTTGATTTCTTCCTAAAATGTACATGTACTTTGTGAATTATCGCTTAGTAACCAGGGAATGGTGGTGTGGGTTGATGGGGTGGGCTGCAGGGTCATGGCTCTTTGATGTGTTTGTTCTTGCTCAATGTATTTGCATTTACATAGTGAGCAATTGCTTCTCTTTCCTGTAACCAGTGAAAATATGCATATGCATATATCACTATACATTCAATGGTGTTAAATTAATGCATCGACTTAATTCAAATAAATCAATAGGTTTAAATAAATAAAAGGTGCAAATTAGCTCATTAGCATAATTGAAATGGAACACACGATCACCGGTGCTATTTTTTGTACCATTTGGCAATTATGCTAATGAGCGATTGGCGCAATTTACTCGGCATGCTCGGCTAATATAAGGCCAAGTAAAATATGCAAATTAGCTCGCGTGATGACCGTCGTATGACCGGTGTACATCCACGTGTGTGCGACGTCAACATTAATAGGTGCACCGACGTCAATGATTACTACATGTAGTTGTCACAAAGTTGTAAGTCGCGCGATGACCGTCGTACGGCCGATTATTATACGGCAACGTTTGTGCGACGTCAACATGAATAGGTGTAATGACGTCAGTATTATAACGTTGCTCCTACGTTGGAATTGGGTTGCCCGCCGTTCGACTTTAATACAACGTAATTTTCCCCGACCGTGCACTGGGTACACTTTTTCCGAGATAGAATTTGTTTAATTGTTGTGATAATTGTGATATTTTATTCTTAAACTGCAATAGTCCTGGGCCCTAAACCCCGTTTAAAGGCATATTATGTGATCTTTTCCAGAGAGCGCCCTCCATTCATTATTTTTTTTAGAAAGTAGATTTTCTTGCAGATTTACATTTCTGATCATAAATCATACATACATTCCAAGTTACAGAGCGATACGATTCCTAATTACCTCAAAATCATGGTTTTAGAGTGAATTTAGAGTGAAAATATAAACTGTCGGATAATCCGACAGTTTATTTTCACTCTAAAATCATGATTTTGAAGTAATTAAGAATCGTATCGCCCTGTAACTTGGAATGTATGTACGATTTATGATCAGAAATGTAAATCTGCAAGAAAATCTTCTTTCTATTTTTTTTTCGATGTTGAGGTCGTTCCCTGGAAAGATCACATAATATACCTTTAAAACAAATATAAACGTTTTCTTCGTGAAATTCTGAAGATGTCATGGGCTATAATACTTGTGAGCTGTTTTATGATGTCACCCAATTTTGAGAAATCCTTCTTAAAAGGTGTATCCCTTTTTTACCACTATGTGTATCATCAGTTGAAAGTGTCAAGAGCACGTGGCGTTTAACAATTTGACTTAATTAGTCTAGTACTATCCAGATATACAATAAATTATTACCAATCAAGTGATTCACAATATCTCAAAAAGGTGTAATATAATATAAATCAATTTATTCTGTGCAGTTTTCTTGTCGTTATCACACATAACATAATATTCTACATTTACAATATGGTAGAAAAGAGAAAATAATATTACAAAGTTTCTCTATGCTGATTTTCCTTGAATCTCGATGTGCCTGGATTGTTATACAAAAGGTTGGTACATACCAGAGAGGTTGTCAAACAATTGTGTTACATCTACCTGTGGATGATTTCTTACTTTCCACAATATTTCATAAGAGTCAAAGCAATTGTGTTTTTAACACAAAGGGTAAATGTTAATACTGTCTATACAAGCGACTCTTTCATTTTTGTATCCCTGGCTTCATCAGCGTCTCTCGTCATGGTTCGTCCGACATCGAGTGTGGCGAATTATGGCACTCGTCTTTTCGGTCCTTGTATCCGCTCTCTCGTCAAAACCCAAAGAAAAAGGTGACACTGCATTGAATAGAAATGAGTGACCCAAAACATTACAGAATTTTGAATCTTAATATCATGACTATTGAAATTTCTTCATAAAGTGTCAGATTCCAAAATATATCCCCTTTTTGTATTTGTTTGTTTTTCTTACAATAACAACTTGAGGGAAGCAGGTTTTTCATCCTCCAACATTTGTGTACAAAATTACATTACTTTTGATACTGTCACAAACATGAACCTTAGTACAAAATTAACCAACATTTACATAGACTTTGTCTTGTTTGAAAATGATACCTTCAATGTTTCAAATCTTTAAAAATACTCAAATTCATAGTGTTGATGAATCAATTTAAACTGGTGGAAGTTTTGATCTTCAAAACTTTATCAAACTTTTATGGTACACATCAAAGCAAAACATTTTTGATTATGAAATTAGTCTGTATGTAACTGGTATTTTTCAATAAGAAAACTTGGGTGAAATGTCCATACATTTGTATAAACAAAGCTTATCTCCAACTATACATTTTCTCTCAATGAAAATTCCAAAAGTAATTCCAAATAGATACATTTTTGTTGTTGTGAAAATACCATCCAAATGTTCTTGTGAACTTGTCCAAAATTTGCACAAAATGGTAGTTTAAAATACACATTTAAAACACAAATTATTCTTGTACTTACAATAGTTACTTCTCTTGCCAACTAACCAACATCGTCATTACAGCTGCAGCGTCGTGGATCAAAGCGGTTCACGCCTGCAATTTGCTGCCCTCGTCAAAATCTTGGTAAGCTTTTAAACTTCCAAACATGCCGTTTCCTGGATCAGTATAACTTCACACACAATATGTCTAGCCAAATTGTCCTTATTCTATTGAATAAATATTCTGGCACCTGGCTTATATGGGCTTCTATATCTCAAGAATTCAACCCACGCCTTGCGAAACTTGTGAAGAAAATAAGGGACGAAACCCCTTTGGTAGTGCAGAGTAAAATAATATGACTTGTTGTCCGCCCAGTGCTGGAATCAAAAGTGCCTAGAGAGCACATGGGACTTGTGGAAAAAACCCAGCTTGCTGGAATTTTAATTTATGCATTTATTCATAAAGTGGGACCCAGGTGCAATCTCTCAATAGACTTTCTAGGATGTTTTCTAAACATTGGAATGTTACAAATACAGGTGTTCTCCAGCTGGTGACCTAGATTATTGAACCCTGGATGTGTTGCCTAGTTGAATTACACTATACAATGGAACAAAAAAGTGGGTTCCCCCTTTATAATACTGCATAATAAGAAATATTGCTCCCATTTTACATCCTAATGTGACAATGACTCCCCCCTTAAGTTAAATGTGTTTACACATTTACACCACCTATCACATTAGGTATCAGCAACACAGGCCTATGACTTTGTATACCATAGGCTAGCTGATTCATAACTCATTCTTCATCCTTACCTTGATGAAATTACATCTATACTTTATCTCTGGTGAGGCTCAAGAGTCCGACCACTGCTGCTTCCATATTCCTACTCATGTAGTCCGCTCCTACATTGTCCGTTCCCTTGATTACCTTAATCCTGAACCGGTATGGTTGCAATGCTAGGGCCCATCTCAAGATTCGCCCATTTGTCACCTTAGATTTACGGATACAAGTTAACGGTTGGTGATCTGTCTCTATTACAAATTCCTTACCGTATAGATATGGCTCAAACTTACGTATTGCCCATATCACCGCCAAACATTCACGTTCCATGACTGCATACTTCTTTTGGCAAGTATTCAACTTCTTACTTGCATAGGCTATGGGGAACATTTCCCCTGCAATCTCTTGCAATAAGACTGCTCCTACCCCTGAATCTGAAGCATCTGTCCGTAGCGTAAACCCCTTCTTAATATCCGGAAGTTGTAATATGGGTGCTTTGGATAGCTTCTCTTTCAGTACGTGAAATGCCCTTTCTTGGCTTTCATTCCACTTAATCACATTTGGCTCACCCTTTTTGGTGCTGTCTGTCAATGGTGCAGCTATCTCCGCAAAATTAGGGATAAATTGCCTATAATATCCGGCCAAGCCAAGGAAACTTCTTACCTGCTTCTTGGTTGTAGGTCTCGCAGCTTGCTGGATAGCCTGCACTTTGTCTGGTTTAGGTTGCTTGGTTCCCTGCCCTACGATGTGCCCAAGAAATTCCACTTGATCATATCCAATGAAACACTTTGTAGGCCTAGCGGTGAGATTTGCTCCTCGCAATCTTCTAAATACCTCTCTTACCTTTTCAAGGTGGCCTTCCCAAGTCTCAGTGTGAATCAGGATATCATCTATGTAATTATGGACATCCTCCAACCCTTTCAGTAACTTACGCATGACTCTACTGAAAGTCGCGGTAGCATTTATCAGGCCAAAGGGCATGGTATTGAACAAATACAAGCCATCATGTGTAACAAATGATGTTAAATGTTTGGATTGTTCAGCCATGGGAATCTGCCAATACCCTTTGCTCAGGTCAATTTTCGTAAAGTACCTATCTTTACTCAATTGCGCAAAAATTTCCTCCTGATCTGGAATTGGTTCCGCGTCAAATACAGTGACTTGATTCACTTTCCTCATGTCACAGCATAAACGCTTAGAACCATCTGGTTTGGATACCACAGTTAACGGACAAGCATAAGGACTGTTGCTAGGTGATATAACCCCCAATCTAAGCATGGTTTGGATCTCGGCCTTCATTTCTTTACGCAATGCATGAGGCACAGGATATGGCCTGCTTCTGATAGGAGTGTTGTCACTTACCTTTATGACATGTTCGCCCAATGTAGTTCTACCTGGAATGTCTGTTAGGACATCCTGGAACTTTTCTAGGATTTTTGCCAGTTGTTGTGTCTTAGGCCTATCTAACCTAGGGTTGATGTGTACATCTTTCACATCTTCCTTCTGAACCAGAGGAGGGAGGTGTAGCAAGTCATCATTAGACCAATTCTGAAGTTCAGAGTGACTTACCTCCATCTTCGGTTCTTCCTCAATTACTGATGTACAAACTAGTTCATATACATCATGTGTAGGCCTAAGGGTTTCTGACATACACCCTACTACTTCTATTCTTCTGTTGTACTTTTTGAGAAGATTTGCATGGAATGTTTTGGTCCTGTGACCAAAGTCTATTTTATAATTCATGGAATTCAACTTCTCAATTATTGGGAATGGACCCTTCCACTGCATCAACAATTTATTGTGATCAATGGGAAGGAGAAGGAGTACCTCGTCACCTACCTTCAAGTCTCGAAACCTTGCCTTCTTGTTGTAATATCCCTTGTATCTCTCTCGGGATTTTTCCAACTCCTCTCTTGCATGTTGACATGTGTTTTCCAGGCGATCTTGCAAGTCTATTACATATTGATACACATTTTTAGTTTCACCTACCTTTGATTCTTTGGTCCACATTTCCTTTAGTATCATCATAGGACCTCTCACAGTTCGCCCATAGAGCAACTCAAATGGTGAGAAGCCAGTGCTATGTTGTGGCGTTTCTCTGTAAGCAAATAAGAGAGGGCAAATATACCTATCCCAGTCTGCTGGTCTCTCTTCACACATCTTCTTCAACATGGACTTTAGCGTGCCGTTAAACTTTTCAACCAGGCCATTGAACATTGCATGATATGGCGTGGTAGTTACATGGCGTATTGATAGAAGTCTACTTACCTCCTTCATGACCCCTGACATGAATTGTGATCCTTGATCTGTCAAAACTTCTTGTGGAAAACCTAATCGAGAATACATACCCAAGAGTGCTTCTGCTACAACTTCCGTCTCTATAGTCTTCAATGGGACGGCCTCAGGGTAGCGCGTAGCATAGTCTACTAATACCAGTATATATCTATGACCTCTTTCTGTACTTGGCTTGATGGGACCTACCAAATCCACTGCCACTCTCTGGAATGGTTCATCCACCAAAGGGACACTGCCTAAGGGTACCTTTGTAACCCTACCTTTAGGAATCGTCCTTTGACATACATCACAGGACTGGCAGTGCCGAGTCACATCTGCCTGCATGCCTGGCCACGTAAAATCTGTCATCACTTTGTCACTCGTCTTCTTTGACCCCAAGTGACCACCTAGAATTGACTCATGTGCTAGTTTTAGAACATGTTGCCTATAGTCTTTTGGTACTACTACTTGCTTGAATGTATCTCCAAATTCTACACGTGGATCTTGAAACTCCCTATAGATAATATCTTTGTATGTAACATACCTGTGAGTACTACCAGTTTTACTCACTTTCTGCTCTCCTGTTTGTGCCAACTGCCTAATTTTTGTCAAAGAAGGGTCGGTCTTTTGCTTCTGTATCAACATTTCCGCAGTGACTTCACTGATCGGAGAAGCTACTTTTAACTTCTTTACTGGTTTCATGCTCTCTTTGTGTTGACTCCTAGTTTGTACTACTGCTACTTTATCTACTATTGTATCACATTCAACATGTCTACTGTTATTGTCAGGCACAATTTCTACACCTTTGTTAGGCCTATCTATCACTACTTCTATAGGCCTATTTATCACTACTTCATTAGGCCTACTGTTCTCTTTTTCATTAGGCC
The DNA here is from genome assembly GCA_035610835.1 of Ophiura sarsii. Taxonomy (NCBI): domain Eukaryota; kingdom Metazoa; phylum Echinodermata; class Ophiuroidea; order Amphilepidida; family Ophiuridae; genus Ophiura; species Ophiura sarsii. The sequence goes on from JAYJML010000497.1 coordinate 14,237, forward strand.
TATCAATCGACTTAACCCAATTCTTACCCCAATTAACATCTGGATCAGTTGGTTCTCTGACTCCACTAATGTTTCCTATTATTAAGTCGTACACCGGATCATCCATACATAAAGCTGTGACTGCGCCTACAAAGTATGGAGTGTCAACTTTGATGTTAGCAACGGGAAACTGCCTGACAGTCCCATCAATCAGGATACAAGTTTTAAACTTACCTGTTCTTTGATGAGCTTCAACATATTTTGTTTTCACTACTACACCACTACAGCCGCTATCACGTAGGACTTGTACCTCATGGTTACCTACTTTACCTTCTTTGACTGGCATTCCATGATCATGTTTGTCTTTACATGCTGCTGATGAAAGAACAGTTAACCGATGACCACACTTCAAAGTAATGAAACCTTCAAGACTTGCCTGGTTCAAATGTGAATCTGGTTCCACCATCAAAAGCCCTCCAATGTCTTTCTTTTTATTACAGTCACAATTCTCGGATTGTTTTGAGGATGTGTGTGACTCTGGGGTTGTGTGCACGGGTGAAGATTTCTCTTCACGTTTTGTAGCCATTTCATCGACTACTTCAGACAAAAAAGCGAGTGCCTGTTTTTGCCTACAATTATTAGCAAAATGGCCTACCTTACCGCATATATAGCATGAGCGTGGCTTATACTGTGAACTCTGACTTGACTGACCTGATTGACCATATCGGTGACTTTGGTTGTTGGACTCAGGTTTTGATGTGGTCTGATTTTTAAACTTGTTCTGGTGGTTTGATTTACCACCAGGATGTTTATGGTTAGTCTTACCTTTTTCCTGCTTACTTTGACCTGGATACCAACCTCCTCGTGCGTCTACAAATTGATCAGCGAACTTGGCCATTTCCTCAATGTTAGTAGGCTTCCTTTCTTTCAAAAAGGTAGCATGATCTTTTGTACAACAATTTACAAACTGTTCTCTAAGCATTATATCTATAACATGTTCAAAATTGTCTACCTCCTCTAACTCTAACCACCTGTGTAAAAAGTTAGTCAACCTAGTTACAAACCTTGTTCCTGTCTCTCCTTGTGTCGGTCTGGTATCTCTGAATTTAAGCCTAAACCCATCGGCTGTCAGATGATATGCATTTAAAACTGCAGTCTTTACCTTATCATAATTTGACGCCTCTTCATATGATAGAGATGAGTACTCAAATAGGGCATCACCCTGTAACAGTGCACCTAAGTTAATGGCCCACTCCGTATTCTTATCCCATCCCTGAGAAGCGGCATACCGTTCAAATCGATGCAGGTAAGCATCAATATCGTCACGTTCTTGGTTAAAGGGAGGTAACTTTGGAGCCCTACCCTTAAAGTGGTGGGTACCACCCCCACCCCTGCTGCCTGTTCTAACTTTGCCTTTTCTATCTCCAGCTGCAATTCAAGTTGCCTAGCCTTTTCCTGTTCAAGCAAAGCCTGAGCCTCAATTAACTCCTTCTGAGCATTTAAGTCTAATTCCACCTGTTTTCCCTTTATCTCAAGTTGCCTTGTCTGTTCATCCTCATTCATTTGTGCGTCAATGGTTCTCCGTTTCAATCTTTGCTCCCTTTCTAGATCCCGTTCATGTTTCAGTTTTTCTCTTTCATCATCTACAAATTCTTTAAGGTCTGTACCTTTTAAATCTAATTCTTTTCCTATAGCAATTAGTTTTTCTAACTCTATTTGGGAAGCCATGATGAGAGATATGTGAACAAAACTAGATAGCATCTATGAGAAACACACCTTAATTTCTAAAAATGTAAAAACCTTTCAAAAATCGTGGACCCCACCATTTCTGGAGAATAAGATCAATAAGCACAAAAACAACTTGGCAAGACTTTACGTGTGGAAAGCTAAACTTACCGGACACATCCACGTTAGGGAAGTGCCCACCTCTGATTTCTTCGGAGTGCAGTTGTTTCAGACCCAGCTCGGAATCACGACTACTGTCAGCTGCAACCACGATGTCGATCTGTGGTGGATAAAATATAGGTACAAAGCTTGAGTACATGCACTATGGAATTACAACCTGAAAATTTCAATTTACACAATAATACTACGGTACTTTTTAAATTTGGGTGAAATTCACTTGCACGCTGCACAATATGGTAATATTGGATAGATTTAATCTCCCGGACAAGCCCCCATTTAATTGTCAAGAGCACGTGGCGTTTAACAATTTGACTTAATTAGTCTAGTACTATCCAGATATACAATAAATTATTACCAATCAAGTGATTCACAATATCTCAAAAAGGTGTAATATAATATAAATCAATTTATTCTGTGCAGTTTTCTTGTCGTTATCACACATAACATAATATTCTACATTTACAATATGGTAGAAAAGAGAAAATAATATTACAAAGTTTCTCTATGCTGATTTTCCTTGAATCTCGATGTGCCTGGATTGTTATACAAAAGGTTGGTACATACCAGAGAGGTTGTCAAACAATTGTGTTACATCTACCTGTGGATGATTTCTTACTTTCCACAATATTTCATAAGAGTCAAAGCAATTGTGTTTTTAACACAAAGGGTAAATGTTAATACTGTCTATACAAGCGACTCTTTCATTTTTGTATCCCTGGCTTCATCAGCGTCTCTCGTCATGGTTCGTCCGACATCGAGTGTGGCGAATTATGGCACTCGTCTTTTCGGTCCTTGTATCCGCTCTCTCGTCAAAACCCAAAGAAAAAGGTGACACTGCATTGAATAGAAATGAGTGACCCAAAACATTACAGAATTTTGAATCTTAATATCATGACTATTGAAATTTCTTCATAAAGTGTCAGATTCCAAAATATATCCCCTTTTTGTATTTGTTTGTTTTTCTTACAATAACAACTTGAGGGAAGCAGGTTTTTCATCCTCCAACATTTGTGTACAAAATTACATTACTTTTGATACTGTCACAAACATGAACCTTAGTACAAAATTAACCAACATTTACATAGACTTTGTCTTGTTTGAAAATGATACCTTCAATGTTTCAAATCTTTAAAAATACTCAAATTCATAGTGTTGATGAATCAATTTAAACTGGTGGAAGTTTTGATCTTCAAAACTTTATCAAACTTTTATGGTACACATCAAAGCAAAACATTTTTGATTATGAAATTAGTCTGTATGTAACTGGTATTTTTCAATAAGAAAACTTGGGTGAAATGTCCATACATTTGTATAAACAAAGCTTATCTCCAACTATACATTTTCTCTCAATGAAAATTCCAAAAGTAATTCCAAATAGATACATTTTTGTTGTTGTGAAAATACCATCCAAATGTTCTTGTGAACTTGTCCAAAATTTGCACAAAATGGTAGTTTAAAATACACATTTAAAACACAAATTATTCTTGTACTTACAATAGTTACTTCTCTTGCCAACTAACCAACATCGTCATTACAGCTGCAGCGTCGTGGATCAAAGCGGTTCACGCCTGCAATTTGCTGCCCTCGTCAAAATCTTGGTAAGCTTTTAAACTTCCAAACATGCCGTTTCCTGGATCAGTATAACTTCACACACAATATGTCTAGCCAAATTGTCCTTATTCTATTGAATAAATATTCTGGCACCTGGCTTATATGGGCTTCTATATCTCAAGAATTCAACCCACGCCTTGCGAAACTTGTGAAGAAAATAAGGGACGAAACCCCTTTGGTAGTGCAGAGTAAAATAATATGACTTGTTGTCCGCCCAGTGCTGGAATCAAAAGTGCCTAGAGAGCACATGGGACTTGTGGAAAAAACCCAGCTTGCTGGAATTTTAATTTATGCATTTATTCATAAAGTGGGACCCAGGTGCAATCTCTCAATAGACTTTCTAGGATGTTTTCTAAACATTGGAATGTTACAAATACAGGTGTTCTCCAGCTGGTGACCTAGATTATTGAACCCTGGATGTGTTGCCTAGTTGAATTACACTATACAATGGAACAAAAAAGTGGGTTCCCCCTTTATAATACTGCATAATAAGAAATAATGCTCCCATTTTACATCCTAATGTGACAGAAAGGGACTTTGACAGATTATCCATCGATTTTAACAGTAACATTTCCCTAAATTAGCCATTTGGACAATGTTGGACGCATAAATTTACCTAGGAATACTAAGAAAAACATTTTGGTATCACCCTATGTTCATATATATATTGACATACAGACAGGCTTATATTTATACGCCGAATTGAGTTGCAGATACATTTAGGACCTTTGGCACAGTTATCATGTTATAGACTATTATTATAAATGCAATATTATTAAACACAAGTTAGTTTGTATATATATGTGTATCAAGCTCAATTTCATGTCAAAGGTGCATGTTGAGATGGCGAAGAGGCTATGAATTCTTCACATACCAGGTAGAGCACTGATCACATAGTTCAGTTCGCGTGTGTGTTGCAATTATATTGCTCGTAGTCAACTTTGTAAAGGACTTCAAAGTCTTGAAGTTCAAGTACGGTATAGTACGCGGATATCTAACATCTCTGAGCACAGTAATAGCACATCATGAGTTTAATCTCACGGTTCATGTCCAAGATACTATCTTATATTTCTGAGCATAAGAAAATAAGCTCTTTAAAACTAAACTATTATCAGATTGTGTAGCTTCAACAATACTTTCGTAATTCGGCAAATTAGGTGCAGATGCAGAACTCATATTTCAATAAGCCTTATTTATCGTTAAGGTGCAGTATTGCATCTTTTGCTGTGATCTCGACAAAACGCACGTATAATTGCCATATTGAATGGACCGGGGGGAAAGAAAACCTTACTCTTATTTATCCAATTGAGAGATGTTCATAAAGTTTGAGTTTGTCATGAAAAATTGTTGTCACCTCTTGCGATAATTTCCATTGTAAAAACCATACCAATACATTTCTATATATATATATATATATATATATATATTTAAGCAAAAGTGTCAAATGTCACGAAAGGTCAAATTGTGGACCTAACAGAGGTCAAGTTGTCATAACATTTGAAATAAAATTATGGTTTACCCATTATAAATCCTTATACTTAGATATACTACAGAAGCCATGGAGCAAGTGAATGGAGCGAATGATAGTTCGGCAATAGAATAAAACGGTCAATTTAAAATCAAACGGAGACCTATATCCTTCTCTTTTCGAGGATCTTACCAATACCATATTTTCACTATACACAAGTAACAGTTTGTATAAGTTAAAGGTGTACTAAGAGATGTTTAAGATTTTTAATTAATACAAAAATTACTTAATATTAAAGATAATCATTATAATTGGCCATTACTGTTGTTTCTACTCTCAAAAAAGCAGCAAAACTTGATTAAAACAATGTTAAAATGTTGAAATATCATCGCTATTATTGAAACCTTTTCTTTTTAAACGCCCTCTATGTAATATCGTATGTAATTTGAATCGAAAAGAAAAATAGCGTAACGCTGTGTACCATAAAATGCTGTCCGAGCCGGGGATGTAATATTTTTAGACGACGTTTTATTGCACAAAGACGGCTGATTTTTCTTAATCCTCACAGCTGTAAGTTTGTGTATGTAAGAAAATTGTAAAAATGTAGAAATCCCGGTTTTTATCCTAATTGAAGGCGCAGCTTTCAACACATCTCTTAGTACCCCTTTAAGGTCAGGAGCGAATGGGCAGAGCGGTGCGACACCTCTTGTCTGTCCAGGTATATGGCCTGGTATTTTTGTTGTTAGCAACTAGACTTTCAGGTAATTCGTTTCGTGGTATAGGATGTTGCTTCTCATTAAAATCCCTTGTACATGTACAACAATATGGAATGTTGATAGGAAATAGACAACCCTTTACGATTGAATTTCAATAGTTGTTTAAGGCGATGCTGACAGATAATAGCCTAAGTGGATAAGGTATCATCACGTTAATGTTGTTGTGCACTTTGCTTTCCGCCCTCTCAGTACAAGCAACATATCTTCCTAGCAGTTCACATCTTTTCTTGTATTTCTCCAAATGTCCTTAGATTTAGGGTTGGTAAGTAATGGCTTTATGTTATTGTTAATGTTAATCCGAGACACGTTTATTTGTCGCAGATGTTCATTTGTTGTGGTTGTTACACTATATCAGTAAGTTGATAAACTGATGTTAGTGGAAAATGCATCAATAGCAGCCTCGTGTGTACTACTGTATACATGTAGCCTATAAGTTGTAATATCATAATTATACATCACTATGAACAATTCTTTAATAACTTTATGCTACTTTGCCACGCATTGCTATCAGCAGAAGATAGCAGAGGGTATCTGATACACATTAGCTTAGTATCAGCAGCATTAGATTGACCTAACATGCATTGCTATCACTCAGCAATGATCATGATCACTGATGATGATGTTGTCTAACATGTTGCTATATCACTTTACTATAGGTAAATATTTTAATGTTGATGTTACACACATAAGGAAAGAATAAGTGAGTGAACTTGTATGTAGCGCACATTTATAGGGCATTGGGTTGTTGGGTAACAAACATTGTTCTCAGCAATAACTAAGCTTTTAAACGTTGATATGGGCAGTGTTATATATGTATACACATATTGCTAACATAATTAATGTGACCCGGCCACTTCGGTATGAACAGGGTTATACCCAAACTTGTTTCATGAATATTTCTGGACAAAATCATGCATTTTCGCCTTGGCCATGAAAAAACATTACATCGATTACGTCACAAACTCAAATGTGGCCCTTTTATTGCACACCATTTTGTTGGACAGCTTACGCAAACAAATGATCCTTAATATCACACCATGGTGGCAAAATTCGAGGCCACATTTGCGCTTTTCAAAGAAAAAAAAGTGGTGCGATACTTTTTTCCATGTGTATAGTTGCGCTTATGAATACACGACTGTTTGGGTGATGATTACTGTTGCTATATTCAACTCATCAGTGATGACCTTTAGGCGTGGTCAGGTAATGTGAGTACAGTGCGGTGTGTACCACTGGATCCCTTTGTCCATGTCCCACCGAGATTTGAGTTGACTATGGTCAATTCCAGGTAGGGAACCAGCGTAATTAATCAGAGTTTCAAAAAAGATCCGTCCTCCAGTCTGATGAGATATTTATATATAAACATGATCTGGAGTAGGCTATGTTGACAGTTTTATACACATGTCGTAGGAAACAACCCGTACGTGTTTCTAATCGCCCGTTACGCCGACAGTTCATGTGGTTAGAATATTGCTAGTAATGATTATAAATGATACAAGCTATACATATAAGATCATTGATTACGATATGCGTCATTTAGCGGGTCATTTAGACGCTGACTTGTGATGAGCGTTGACAGTTTCATCATGGACTTATTAAGTCCATGGTTTCATAAAGATGACGAGAGGAATGTTTGTGATTACTTTTACGAAGCTTTCCGTAAAATGGGCGATTGTGGAGTATTGTGATTAATGTGGGTCATAAACGCTGACATTTCGCGGTCATTGTAAGGGACATTAAGCATGATAAGAGATGTGTTGGAGGCTGCGCCCTCAATTATGATAAAAACTGGGATTAGTATATTTTTATAATTGTATTACATGTATGAACTTACACCTATAAGGATTAAGAACGTCCGACAGTATCCCCCTGTGCAGTACGCGTGATACATTACGCGAACCATATTTGCATAGAGGGCGTTTTTCAATAAATAGCGATGATATTGTTTTAATCAAGTTTTGCTGTGTTTTTGTTAGTAGAAACAACAATAATGGCAATTTTTAATGTTCATCTTGAATTCTGAAGTAAATTTTTAAACATTTAAAATTTCAACACCACTTAATTAATGTCCCTTTAAGGGCCTCACTTCTTCCATAAAATAGGTGAAATAAAAAGGTCACGTAAAATACAATAAATGCTAGTTCATCATGAACATTTCAAAAAGGTAAGAGGGAGGAATGCTTGATTAAAACATTGTCCAAACACCACACATTTCTATTTATGTGAACCTTAAGTGTTTTTCTTCCATTAAAATATAACTAACGTCTATGGTCCGTATGCACAAAAGAGTTAGACCGGGTCTAAAGTTAGACCTGGTTTAAGTGAAATTTATTCATGCCTCAAAATCTGTTTTCCTCTGCATTTTCATGAGATATTTTGTGCTAATTTTGAACTTTGCATCCGAATCTTTACAATTTGTTAGCTTATTTGAGAAGGAAATATAATTAAAGGTGTGCTTTCACAAAAACTAAAATCCACTTAGACCAGGTCTAACTTAAGACTCGGTCTAACTCTTTTGTGCATACGGACCTATGAGTTTACATAAACTATCATAAAATAAAAATTATATTCTTTCTAACTTTTCACACGCCAGGTTGAATGGGGTCATGGCGCGTGCGTAGTGTATTCAAATATATGATAATCCGCATACTGAATCATTGGTGATATGCAAATCACGTGCAATTTGCATACTTAATATATTGGTTGGCCCCTGCATTCTAACACGATTGGAGGGCTTTAAAAATGTACCGTTATCTCACGGATATGTGACACATTTTTCATATTTACTTCTCAGAATAATACAAAGAAATAGTTAACTTACCAGGGTATAAATCCCGCTCACAAACGAGCCCGTCCGTACATCCCAACAGCAACATCTTGACATTAGCGGAGCCATGGTACTTCGTACAGTGTTATTTATAACAACCATGTAGTTTTAAAAAATCGCTGGTACTGGCTGCTAATGCTACCCCGGCGAGCACGATAGCTAGAATAAAATGCCAATTAACTTGGGATAACTTTAGCTGAGAGCTATATAAGCTAGGGACGCGCCCGGGAATTCGATATACCTGCAAATTATACCAGTAATTCTGGTCTCCCTCTTAGTTCGTTATAATTGTAAACGTCATGCAGTCGCTGCTTGTCACGTATAGCCTAAGACTATCCTCCTTCTCTGAAGACTCACGTACTTACAAACTCGGGAGTGATATTAATACACCCCAGGAAAAATAAAAAATAAAGAATTTATTTTCTCTGATTGTAAATTTTGAAACATGATCAGATATTCATATAGATATATGTTTGTAAACCCTGAATCTGATAATATATCTCAAGGGATTTGATGGGTACTTTTTCGTGATTCTATTACTTCAGAATTCAATGAAAGTATAAGGTTAGGAAGACCAGACGATGGCGGTCACGAAAAAATAACTGTGGCAAGACCCGACCCCTGGTCACGTGCTGGTATCGTAAGAACACACCGCCGTTGCCGTGCTTCTTGAAAAGCCGTACATTTCTCTGATATGATATTGCAATTAATTCAAATATCATATTTCAGAGGGAAAAAAACATAATTTGTATAGTCCGAATTATATTTCGAATGTTTAACTGTTAAAACAACGATTTGTTACAAAAATAAAGACAAAAGAAAAAGTGACCCCAGTGAGATTCGAACTCACGCGTAAAAATATTCAATAATACAGGCCATCACCTTTAACCACTCGGCCACCGAGCCAGTCATCAATTTCGGGGCGAAGAATTAAAGGGGCATGAAGAGATATGTTGGAGGATGCGCCCTCAATTATGATAAAAACTGGGATCTGTATATTTTTACAATTGTATTACATGTATGAACTTACACATATAAGGATTAAGAAACAAAACGTCGATTCCAAAATGCTGGTAGAGCCGTAATCAGCATATTACAGTAGATATTGTCCCCCTGCAGCACGCTGGATAAATAACGCGAACCATATTTACATAGAGGGCGTCTAAAAGAAAAGGTTCATTAAATAGCGATGGTATCGTTTTAATCAAGTTTTGCTGTGTATTTGTGAGTAGAAACAACAATAATGGTAATTTTTAATGTTCATCTTGAATTCTGAAGTAATTTTTTTATTTTAAAAATCTTTATCACTAGTTTCTCTTTAACAAATACCTAATACTTATTGAAATGTCGTTATTTCCCCAATAATCATAAAACTATAATATAAGGCCAGAATATCGTCAAGTATTATATGTTATTGCCTATGACTATCACTTTGCTACCACTTCGCATCAAAATTGAGGTGTATAATATGAAATTTCGAGCTATAAAACACGTGACTAATTTTAACTTACCCGCCATGTTCAAGAACTGTTATTTAACTTGCAAAATGAAAAGAAAGGACACTTAGAGTGGAGTTGCCATTGGTTTTGGGATTATTTAATTTAGTGGTACCTAGGAATGTGATATTTAGAAATTTTCGACGGATATTCGCGATTACTGTTAAACCAATACGAATTGCAAAGTAAATTAGGCAAATCGTGACCGACATCGTCTGAGACAGACCTCGTCCTTTCAAAGAGAGCCCTCTATAGTTTTGTTCTTCATAAGAATGTAATTCTTTTGGACAGTTGGCTTTATAGCAGTTCTATAGTAGTTCTGTTGATAACACCTTCCTCATTAAGGATCCGTGATAACGTTGGCCATGCATCATGCGATCGACTCGAGATTATTAGAGCAGTGTACTCGTTTTTACTGCTTAGATTATTTGGATCAGTTGGTTATAGCCTAATTATTAAACGTAGGTATATTTAATTTAAAAATACCTGGAAAATGACTATTGCCGTTCAATACGGTACATTTATTACCGGTCAATAGTAAAATTATAGAACGGCATATCAGGGCACATTAAATGATTGCATTTAAATTTGAACTTTGAATTAATTAAATGTCACATTCAGCTGATTTTAAACTTAAAGGTAGATGACCCGATCACATTTTCGTAACACAGAATTATTTCAAACATACGGAGATTTTCATATCATATGAAAGCTCGTATTTTTCTCATCATCATTCTGAAATTTGACGGCCTAATTCGGTATAATGACAGAGAAATCGTCGAAATAGCGTTGAATTACCGCGAATGGTGGTTACCACCGATATAGTTTGTGTACTACTCAATGGGTACAGTTCACAACATCTTGTGCGTCTAAAATAAGAACCATAATAGCTATGCATCTCAAATTTTGGGACACGACGTTTTTAAGGATGACCTTTCATGTAGAATAGAAAACTTCAAGTTGAAAATCGGAACATCTACCTTTAAACGTTGACCAAGTTAACACTCTGTAAGTCCGAGTCGTTATGCAAAAGGACTTCAGTCCATATAAAATGTTTTGCAAAGGACTTGGGTCCAGTTCAGGGTCCAGTTATCAAATGGTTATACCGTCCTCTATTGCAAAATGTGTTGCAAAAAGACTTGGATCCCGTTACCCTAAAATTCACTATCCAAGGCAATTCTTGTTCCTGTTTTGTTCCTGTTTTGTCCCCTCGGCATCTCCCAACACCCTGCCCCTTACTGTTTAATTTGGTGATAGTGATTGTTTTAATGTATCCATGTGTTTTATATATGTATCCCACTAGCATGATGAGAAAGAACTCGGCTAGTGCTGAGAACACCATATCACACTGGCCCACACATTCAACAATGCTTTTCAAAAGTTGAATGGTTGTGCTCAAAAAAGGAAACTGAATTGTATGACCATGATGACTGCCTCCCCTAGACCTCTCTATTGACCGAGATTGGTGATGTTTTTCAAAACAAATAAATGACACTTAAAAGTTCAGTAAAGCATTTACTTACCAAACATACTCTGCTGCTTATTAGAGAAAATCAATGAAGCAAATTGATCATTCCTAAGAGAAGCTATGCCTGGTTTACTGAAAGCGCTCATGTTTGTAGCTAAAATGCTTACTTTACTTTGTTTTGTCAAGTATTCCGTGGACAGCTCGCAAAATGAGTACCTTTATTAAAATAGGCATAACTCCTCTTAGCAATGATCAATTTGTGTCATTCTTTTTGCCTAATAAGCAGGAGAGAATGCTTGTTACATATATGCTTCACTGAACTCTCGAGTGTCATTTTTTTTAATTTTAAAACATCACCAATCAGGGTAAACTTCTTTTTGACTCACCCTGTATTATAAAACACATATTTTTCTTATTAATCTCAATTGTGTGTACCATTAAAGTCATTTGTTCATTCCAATTTTTGATTTGGTGACTGTTTTCTTTTGTGTGGTGAACCATTTGTGTGCATTTTATTGAAATGTTTTGCAAAAGGGATTTCATCTTTTATTTTGAAAAATAAAGAACATAATAACAAAACAAAAGAAGTGATTGATTTGAAGAAAAAAAAAATACTGTATTTGACTGGTATACTATGTACCTCTTTCATTATACACATAATATTTCAAAGCAAGTCACACTAGTCCAGAATACTTTCATGCTATTTTCTCAAAATAGATAAGCCTTTTGCATATCAGCTCTTCATATAGACACCCCCACAGACACGCCCCCCCCCCCCCCCCACACACACCCCTACATCATTTTGGACTGGTAAGTTCCCATAAAACATCGTTTAAGCGACACAACAATGATAGTCAACAAATCTATTAATTTCAATGCGCCACATATATGCGCAATTTAATTATACACCCTTTTTATAATTATATACAGATTGTTAACATCAGATTGGTTCAAATGGTAATGTGACACGAATTATGTGGATTTTAATAGATTTGAATGAGAAAATTATTATTGCGGTCAATAGTAAAAAATATTGACCAACACTAGCAGTGACTAGAGGAAATATGGCGAATCAATTGGCACATCGCTGTCCGTCCGGTCCAAGACCTGATAATTTCTGGTAGCGGTATGGTGTAGAAGTCCCAAGTATGCAAATGAGCTCACTGAATACAATGTCATGCTCTACCACACATCTACCCAGTACTCAACAACGGAATAAATCTCATTATCCTCATTTGCATACTTGGGACTGATACACCATACCCTTATTTCTTGTATTCGTTCAAACATGCCAAAGACCTTACAATGTCTTTGATAGTAATACACACGTTTCAAAATTTGGCAGTACAGTTTGAGTTCAAATTTTGCTTGCATTCGATCTCAAATGTATAATAACAAAATATTAATACTAATTAAATGATCTTAAATTAAACGAAATGTCCATAAACAGTGGTCTGTAAATTATTCTGGTAATTATCTAAAATATAAATTACATAGAAAATTGACTGCGATGAAAATATATGCAGCGATGAAAATACCCAAATGACTTTCCAGCCGGAGTTGACTAGGAACTACACACTTTGTGGACTTAGAATATTTCTAACCATAGACGGTTGCCGTCTATGTTCTAACCAAACTTTTACAAAAAGAAATAAATCAGTTAAAAAAGTGGTCCTAGTGGGAATCGAACCATGGACCTCTGCATTGTAAAGCATGAAGCTCAACCACTAGATACAATATCATTAAAAGAGCTGCGACACACATGATCGTCAACCCCAGGTGGAAAGTCATGTGGGTATTTCCACTACTGCATATAGATATACATGTATTATACGATGAATATATAATAAAATAATTTAAAAAAAGGAAAACAGGAACACAGTAAAGTGTTTGTTCCTGTTTACATTATGCTCTTTTATTCTGGAAATGGTACGCTACCCCGATGATCTAGAATCGCAAGTGTACTTCATTTCCTTCATACATGTACATACATGGGCCTTTTCACAGTAAACCAACACCGTGGGTGTCTTGAAAATTTATGTTTGTTTTTGTGGAAGGTATTTGTAGCACTGTTTGTAACTTTTACAATGTAGTAGATATTGACAAGGAAAGATAGTTCTGAAATGTTCAGCCTTATAGCAGGTTTCGTTTTTATTTTATGACCATTATATATATATATATATATATATATAGAGTGAGATAATAGATATGACTCGGACGAAGCAAGTAGACAGAATTATATTCAAGCTTTCGACTTTATTGTCTTCTTCAGGATAGTGTATACGGTGTGCGATTGCAAGATTTATCTTGCAATCGCACACCGTATACACTATCCTGAAGAAGACAATAAAGTCGAAAGCTTGAATATAATTCTGTCTACTTGCTTCGTCCGAGTCATATCTATTATCTCACTCTATAACTATTTACTTCGACATGACATGCTCTAAGCGTATGGAGATCAACACATTTCTCACAGTATATATATATATATATATATATTATTCACGGTATAAAAAATAACCAGCAGGCAGCATAAGCTGAAAAGGCCGGCTTTACAATGCACAACAGCTTAATACAATAAAAAATATATACATATCGAAAATACAGGCATAAAAATATTGCAACGAAATACAGACATCAGCCAAATACATTAATCATCCAAAACGCCATTGAGCTTTTTATGTTTTATATGCCAAAAATGACAAGAATTTGGGTCTTGGAAATCCTGACGTGACAAAAAAAAAAAATTAATCATCACTTTTCATGAAAACTGAAAGACAAATGGTCAGCAACCTTCAAAACCATAGAAAAAAAGTCAAGTTAGTTAATTGTAAAGCTAAACAGCCTTTCTTCAGTTTTTGGCGATAACGGGTGTAACATGTTTGTAAACTGTTGCCAAAACTTGCAGAGCACCTCTTGTATTAATGCTGATATTGAACAATGTTTCAATTCGCTGCACATATAGTCAATGACAAAAGAGTTAGATACGCTGACATTTCCAGGAATTAAGCATGTAAACTTTTTCAATTACAGTCTTTAGAATGTAACAGTTCAAAATGTGTGTCAATTTTTACGCCAGTTATATTTCCCATAGATTTGCTGTAAGTCAATTTTCAAAAGTTTTAAATAGAGAGTTGAAATTTAATTTAACTATCTCTCTATTACAACACGTGAAAAGGAATGC
>JAYJML010000731.1:0-11861 GCA_035610835.1 Ophiura sarsii
TTTGACAGCCTGGTACACTTTTATTTTTGCCTCCCCCACCCTATGAAAAACCATTGTTTGTGGTCCAATTGAAGTTGAAAACAAAATGCTAAAATTCAAGATTTGAATGATTCCCAATTGATAAGAAGCTTTTCAAGACAGCCTGACATGATAATAGCTTATTATAAATAAACGATTTAGTACAAATCGCCACATCTCATTCTAAATTTGTTATTGATTTTGGTTCTCTTGCAGACAATTTCAGCATCTAGCATGATATTTTCTTTACTCTTGGTTAACTTCACAACAAATTATACTGTAGGTATTATTTTAATGATGATCGCTGTGGGAGGTAATGCTATTGGAAGTGGTGGTGGGACGTCGGTCAATATACAAGACATAGCACCAAATCAAGCTGGTGCTGTTTATGGTAAGTAGTCATGGAAACATGATACAGCATTTGGCCAAAAACATGATAGCTGATAACATACGGAATTAATTAAGCAAATCAACTAGTCATATTTATGAATCAGAAAAAGTAATATATATATTTTGTACATAAAAAGCAAATGTGAACAATAGCCCAACAGACATTAACAAGGTTAATGAACTGAGTGATTAGAAATCAAACTGGTAACTCTCTACAAAGAGCTATGAAAGGCCAATCAATTGGTTCACTGCAACTCAGAAAATATGCATATATACACAACCTTAACCTGTGAAATGTATTTGTCTCCAATTTGACTGCAAATCAGTCATCCATTGCACCAAGGTAGACTTTTACGTGAGTCTAGCCGACAATCTTGTCATAGCCAAACCAACTTGAGTTCAAAGACAGTTAGAAGCATTGCTAAACACAAATGCAACAGTTAGCTACCCACAACCATTAATTGGTTTAATGTTATTTAAGTTTTCAGTATTTTAGAATCCTTTAAGTCGGGGCTCAAATTAATTGAAGTGCCTTGATGCCCTCAATTTCTGGATGTTTTCACTTCACTCCATTCAAAACCACATAGTTGCCTTGGAGAGAGTAAGTTGGTGCCCCTTTCAAATTGTCTTAAATTGCATGCCCTCTTCATTTCTTATTTTGAAGCCTGCTCTAACTTCAGAAATACCTGTTTTTATTTTTAAGTAAGTTGCCTGAACCTCTAAAAGGCAAAATATATCGTAAAGCATTAAAGTTTCCACATTAACACTATTTCATCCTTTTCATACAACCATAGATTTTGTGTAAAATCTATGATACAACAGAGGTTTCCATGACCCATATTGCTATAATTACATCAAGTATCAATCAGACATGATTGACTTTTTTGTTCCCCTGACTTAAAATAGCAGCAATTAACATCATTGTTTTAAAGTACGCTGCACCAAGTAATTTAATCCTTTGCAAATATGAGGTGAGCATTGGATATAATAAGTTTGTACCAACTTCCTGAAGCGGAATGTGATACATGTTCATAGATTTTCTGACATTGTGTGGGGGTGTGTGTGTGTGGGGACAAAAATATCAATATTAATATAATTTTTCAGCCTGATATATTTTGTGGATGGGGCACTCCCTGACACACCTCATTTATCTTATTTTGAGTTAAACCCAATATTTACTTTTATCCCCCCCCCCCCCCCCCCCCCCTCCCCTCCCCCATCTGCAGGTTTAGTGAATACTGCCGGTGCATTTACAGGATTTGTAGGGTCATACGTTACTGGTTATATACTCCATGTAACAGAAAGTTGGACTATTGTTTTCACCATGTCATGTGGAATATTGGCGTTTGGATGGTCAACATTCATCTACTGGGGATCTGGCAAGCCAATCTTATGATGATGATTGCTTTAGGGGGAAAGGAAATGTACTATGGGCCCAACATTGACCCTGATGTTGCTGATTTCAGGGTTATCCTTTTTGAAATTAAGAATAATAACCTAATCAAATGAAACCAAATTGCCAACGCTAACCAGTCTTCAAAATTGTAAAAATATTGAAATGTTTTGACAATCGTTGAACATTTTGAAATTGTTCAAAATTCTTTGCGTTCTTAACTCAAATGAGTTACTGCCGCATTGAGCCTCATTTCCTCATGTTGGCTGTGAGGGTCATTATTAAGCCGCTTGGTACACAACTCAGTATCTATCTCACAACACCCGATATATCTATTAGTGTGTACTATCCCAAAACCAAACTACACATCAGATTGGTTTGCCAATATCCCCTGGATGCCTGATAACAAGCTATCTATGCTCACCATGGCTGTCAGATGGATACTCATCAATAATCTGAGTACATGTCAAGGATATTATTGGAGGACATCATTCTACTTTCTGTGCCAAAGACCAAGAGAGAGACTACCACTAACATAGGAGATAATGTGGAGGCTTGCATCCATCACATACTGTGCAATGACTGATGATGATGTCATGTGCAGCAACGTCCATTGTGTTTCAATCAAGCTACATGAGCATCAATTTCCAGCATGTACCAGGATTCATCATTGATCATGCCGGTACTAAACCATCATATGAGATTCACCCATGATGCTAAAACAAAACAATCATAAGGTGATTTGAGTTAAGTAAGCTTTTGTTTAAAATAACTATATTTCTCATTACTCATTACACTTTGTCTCAACCTTTCAATTTTTCAATAGAGACAAAAAACCTTGGGCTTTATTCTCGTACATATTTAAACACAGTTTTAAGCTAAACACGCGTTTAACTTTGACTTTGGGTACCCAAACCCAATTCTCGAAAATGTGTTTAACTTAAACATGCGTCTTACTCACTGAAAAGTGTTAATGCACATTTAACTAAACTCGTGCACCAATTGTAAGCCTTGAATTATTACTAAGCCGTGCAAGCTGACATGCAGATTGATTTTGATTTGATTTGATTTTATTAGGTACTCAAAACATCATATAGAGAAACATTTAAGCATACAAACATGTAAAAGATTGCACAAACCTATTTTAAAAACATATAGACATAATAAAATATGAGCAAAAGTACCAAGGATAGCCCAAAAAGCTTTGAGCACAAAGCTTATTTCCATTGGGGTCCTTTGTTAGATTGTGTAGTATTAAAAATGCATGTGCATTTGAGGAATTCGGTTGTTACCCATTTGGGCCACAATAAATTGAATACTTGTATAGGCCTACAGCTGTGAACGCATAATCACTCTGGGGACGAGATTTGCGATGTTTAAAATCGGGTTTTGTTAAACACATCGTTTAATTTAAAAGATAATCTTGTGTTTAATTTAGACTCGCGTTTAGTTACACATGGTTTTAAGCTAAAACTGTGTTTAGTATGAGAATACAGCCCCTTATGTTTCTGTTTCTGTTTCTGTTTCTGTTAAGTCTGTATGCGCAGATAAACTGTACTTCACCAACTGTAGGGTAGTCGAGGTCATTGTCGGTCAATGTCAGTCAATGTGCATAATGGTAATAGGAGCTCATACATGTATTCATTGGTTTAGTCGCTGGTACCTGATGATCCCGTCGCTTTGTCTGGAATCTGGTTGAAATTCATCACTGTAGCTTCGTCGAGTTTGTTCCAATCTTCTGCCGTTCTGGGGAAAAATGAGTACTTATGTATGTCTTTCTTGATCAGGACTTTCTGGATACGGAGACTATTTCCCCTAGTTGTTCTGCTACCACCAACAATCTTGAAATAAGGCTCAGGTTTGATTCCAACATCGCCATTCATGATCTTGTGCATGAGTTTTAGTCTTGCTTCTTTACGACGGTCTTCGAGGCTGTCCCATTTCAAATCTACTAACATTTGCGTGACACTACTTAGTTGTTTGTAATCATTCAAGCAAAACCTTGCTGCCTTTCTTTGGACTGCTTCTATCATTGCCACATCCCCGCTTCTGAATGGATCCCATGAGCAACAAGCATACTCCAGTACTGGTCTTACAAGTGTGTTGTATGCCGTTACCTTGATGCTTTGAGTGCAGAACCGGAGGTTACGCTTCAAGAAGCCAAGGACTTTACTTGCTTTTGCCTTCAATTTCTGGTAGTGGTTTTTCCATCTCAGCTTGTTGTCTATTTCCACTCCAAGGTAGGGATGAGAGATTGCCTCTTGCAATGGTTGCCCACAGAATGTGTAGTCTCGTTCAGGGGGTTTGGTCTTGGTTGTAATCTTCATGACGGAGCATTTAGCTGGGTTAAACGACATGGACCATTTGTTCTGCCATTCCTCAAGTCGGTTCAGGTCGTCTGGTAGTATTTCAAGATCCTCTTTGGTGTCTCCATCAGCATCAGTCATCTGCGAATAATCTGGCAGTGCTTTGTAATTTGTCTGGAAGATCATTGATGAAGAGTAAGAACTTTTTTTAATGTTTAGGGGATGTGAGAAGGGTAGCGCTAACAGGGAGCATTGGGTGGTCATAGGCGCACATTTCTACCATTTAGTGCAGATATTAAACATACATGTTGTTTAAGGGCTCATTTTGCCAATATATTTCTCTTTGAGAAATTAATTTGAAATTTGTTATATCAATTTTGACCCTTGATTTGAAAGTCTTAGCTCTACCCCTGGATGTCCGATCAATTGATTCACAGTTTTGTTGAAATTGGTCAGAGTTTGAAAGATTTGCTTGTTTTTTTGTGTCCATACAAAATGTCCAACATGTCTTGCCCTGCTTGGTGCTGATATCAGGTATGCATATTTATAAACTTCATATTTTGTAGATATTTTTATTGATTTTATGAATAATTTGGTGAAATTATTTGCATTCATAATGGCTTCCATTGTGGTTGGATTCTGAGGTCCGTATTATTATTATTATTATTATTATTATTATACAGGGCATTTATATAGCGCTCTTACACAATGAGGTACCACAGCGCTTTACAGAATAATATACATATAGAATCAACATACACGGTAAAAGGTAAAAATACATACACGGTAAAAGGTAAAAGTACATACTTGGTAAAAGGTAAAAATACATACACAATATAATTTTGTTTTAAGATACAAACACATTTAAAACAAGTTGATGAGAAGAACAATCAAACAGATTACAAATTACGCAAGAAAAGATGTATTTTTAATAGATTTCTGAACTGGTTAACAGAAGAAGCATGATGGATAGTATGCTAACTTAAGACCTAATTTAAATGAAGAATAGTTCTCCCAGTGAGGATCTTAGATGAGCTTATTCTGCATTTGTTTAGGAGCAATACATGTGTGTTATAAAGGGGTCAAAAAAGTAAGTCCCCCCCCCCCCTAAAATTTGATCGCGTTTGTTTGCACAACTCCACACACAAATTTGCATTTGAAAAAACGCTTCGCTACCCATTGCAAGTTTTCCTTTTTCAATAGCATGTTTGTTTCTTCCAAAACATTCACATTTCCCAAAAATGATGTTTCCAGAAAAAGTGGCACTTTCCAAAATCTTATGCAAGAAAGTTACAAAAACGTTAAAATTAATTTGAATTGTCTTTATTTTCAATTAAAAGAAAGTCTTTTCTTTCTTTAGCTGGTCCTTATTTGAAATTAAAAATATAATGATTTTATTTCATTCATGACTAGCCAATTCACGTCAATAACTTCCCTGTATCGTTGAAAAGTGCCACTGTTTTGTTTTTGGAAAAGTAAAGGTGGCATTGAAAAGGGGAAATGTTTCAATCTTTCAAAACACCTAATTGTGTGTGGATTTATGCACACAAACTCGTATAGAATCTTGAAAAGTGCCCCTTTTTTTGGAAAACATCATGTTTGTGAAATGTGACTATTTTGGGAAAAGTAATAATGATATTGAAATGGAGAAACTTGTTATGAAACAGCATTACTTCGTGTTTACAATGACCTGTTATTGGCTGTAGATAAAGGAAAAGAGGCTGCCCTAATACTTCTTGATTACTCTGCAGCATTTGACACCATCAACCATGATGTGTTCCTTAACCGACTTGTTCACAGATATGGTATTAGAGGACGTGTGCTAAGCTGGTTTTCCTCCTATTTTCAAAATAGGTCTCAATTTATCTCTGTAAATGACAACATTTCTAATCCTCATACTCCTCTTGAAGGCGTCCCACAAGGATCAGTTATTGGACCACTATCATTTACCATGTACACAGCACCGCTGGAAGACGTCATTGATTTACATGATCTTGGCAAAATGATTTATGCCGATGACACACAAGTTTATATCATTTTTGACAAGGATGACCACTCATCCCTCATCCCAAAACTTGAAACATGCATCAATGCTATTAAACTGTGGTCAACTGCCAATGATTTGAAACTTAATGATGATAAAACTGAGTTTCTCCATATTTCATCCCGATTCAGAAATTCATCTCCTTTGAAACATGTTCAAATCTGTGACTCTTTGATTGAACCAGTAAAGAGTGCTCGCAATTTGGGAGTCATTGTTCAGAATGATTTGAAAATGGATGTCTTTGTCAAAAACATATGCCGTTCTGCTTCATTTGCTCTGTATCGTATTGGACAGATTAGAAAGTTTCTCGACAGAAAATCAACTGAAATGCTGGTACATGCATTTATTACATGTCGCTTAGATCAATGTAACAGTCTTTTACACGGCCTTCCAAATTCGCAGATAAACAAGCTTCAAAGAATTCAGAACTCTGCTGCAAGATTAATCACTCTTTCACGCAAACATGATCACATAACTCCAACTCTCCGTGATCTGCATTGGCTGCCTATCAAGTATCGTATTGTGTATAAAATATTACTTCTGACTTATAAATGTCTTCATGGTACTGCGCCAATCTATCTTCAAGATCTAATCAAACAATATACACCTTCACGCAATCTTCGTTCTTCATCTCTATCGCGTCTTGTCTGCTCTTCAACGTCCACTCAGTATGGTCAACGTTCCTTCTCTGTGTCAGCTGCAGAACTCTGGAATAATATTCCACTTCATGTGAAAAATGCAGAGACTATATTTCAGTTTAAGAAATCCTTAAAGACTCATTTGTTCACAAAGGCTTTTTAATTGTAGTCCATATCCATGTATTTGTTTGTTATTATGTTTTTATGTTAAAGCGCTTAGGGATCTCGATGTTAGGCGCTATACAAATATGGTTATTATTATTATTATTATTATTATGGGTAGCCAAGTGTTTGGCTTTTCATAAGTGTTTCAATCTCTCAAAACGTATAATTATGTATAGATTTATGCAAACAAACATGATCAAATTTTAGGGGGGGGGACTTACTTTTCTGACCCCTGTATGAGCCTAGAGTTTTTACTTTTGGACTTTGTATGGGAGTATTACAAGGGATGTATTCTCCATGTAGACCAGGGTCATATTGCATAAAGTTAAGTTTCATCTTAAGAGTAATTCTTAAGTTTCAACTCTTCTTAAGAAGATTGTTAAAGAATTCATAATTCTGTCATCATGAAATAGGACCCATGTCAAACTTTAGATTTTGGTTCAAGTGGTGCAACTCTACAGTCATCAAAAAAAGTAACTATACAGGTAATAAATGTACTTTTAACTCTAAAAAATATATATCCTACCTAGATATATTAAATCATAAAGTTGTTGAGAAATTTATCTTCTTTAATATGAGATATTGCCACGTTAGGATCGGGTTGATTATTTAAGAAAGCGACAATCCAAAATGTAAGGCAAAGTCACATTTTCAAATTTACATTTTACATTTCAACACGGGGAGAGAATGACAGGTAGCGTATGTGTGGCGTATTGATCCATCGGAACAATGCGACCAACTGTCCAACCTGCGCATGCATCCCCCAATTGCACTACGGTACCGGTAATCATAAGGTACCCGTAGGTTGGTCCGCGTGTAGAAAATAAAAATGTGAAAATGAAAATCGGACTTCTCCTTACATTTTAGAGTGCCACTTCCTCAATAACCACCCGATCCTAGCGTGCAATATCTCATATTAAAGAAGACAAATTTCTCAACAACTTTATAATTTAATATTTTTAGGTAGGAGACTATATTTGAAGAGTAAGAAGCCCATTTATTACCTGTATAGTTACTTTTTTTTGATGACTGTATAGCTCAACCTAGTAGAATTCTTTAATACTCTTCTGAAAGGGGCTAAACAAAGTAACAAGCGCCCCTGTGCTTTTCAAATGTGTGACACATGCGTGTCGCCAACATTGTGTGTGTATGGCAACAGTGGCGTAGCTAGGATTTTTTTCAGGGGGGCAAGATTTTCAAAATTTGCGTAAAAGGTTGCCCCCAATTTTGTTGCACATTTGAGAGAGGGAGGGGGGGGGGGTGGGGGGGGGTTAGGGCATATTTTACACAAAACGCGCTCGAAAAAATGGTCCATACACAATACATCCGGAGAATGGGCGGGAGCACAATTGGGGGCGGGCCCACAAAGGGCGTTTTAAGGTGTTTTTTTCTGTCGGGGGGGGGGGGGGGGGGATCCCCTGCCCTCCCCCCTTAGCTACGCCACTGTATGGCAAATTGGGAATCGCCAATTAGGATCTGATTGACCTATAATTCAAAGGTAACAATAAGCCCTGTAAAAGACTGGTGAACCTAGTTTGATGGCAGTATTATAACTAAGTGTACCATTTCAACTCCGAAAAAATTAATCGGTTCCGAATGCTTTACGATTAGAAAAACAACCATGTTTTCACCCGGTGTCTTTAATAACCCTGTGCATGGATTGCCCTGGTGTTGGTGAGAGATTGTCTTCCTCACAAAGTTTGTAATAATTGATTCACAGTGATTAGGCGAGGGGGAAAAACCCTGCCTGTTCTTTGTTTTTGTTTTTGTCTTTTGAGAGAGGGGGGGGGGGGTCCCTCAAACTTGATCACCGAAAGTGCACTATTATTTTTGTTGATTTTCAGGCAATTTTCTAAATATTTCACACATTTTAAAAAATTAAAAATAATTCTGAAAAAAGATTGGGGCAGGGCATTTTTTTTTTTTTTTGAGGGGGGGGGGGGCGTCTGTCTGGTCCGTATATAGAACAGGGTGAGGGTTGTTTTGCGGCCTTAGTAAAAGTTATTTATTTGTTTATAGAGTTAGTAATGCACAGAGATGCATGAACTGGGTGTAAGTCTATTTCACTTTTACAAGGCTGTGATATTTAGTCTTTGGTTGAACGGTACTTAATCACACTTTATACACATGCTTAAAACACTGACATAATTATACACAACCACCAGCAAAGACAGTAGTCTTTGAGTGCATCATCATGCTGCACCTGCAAGTTGATGTTACTCTCTGGAAGAAGTGAAATGGACTATTCGCTCTTTGCACAGATCCACCATTTGTGGGGAGAGCCTTCGAACTGGAATCAGATTGAATGAAAGTGTGCATCATTACAATGTCTCACTGCATGACCAATCATATGTGCAGAGAGAGTCAAACTAGTTGCATACTGTTATGCACTTATCAATTGCAAGCCTGGCCCCCGGGGACCATGCGGGGACCGTACACGAGTGTACAAAAAACGATGCCCGGCTATGCGGGGGAGTGTACGCGAACGTACAAACTGTGCCCCCGCTAGCCGGGGCGTGTAGCGGGGGACGTACGCTAAGGTACACAAATGTACACCCCGGGCGCTTGCTATTAATAAGCTAGAGATGCGATGCGCTTGACGAAATAAGCCTAATAAGACATAGGGAAATCATAAAAATGCATTCCGTTATGGTTGCAGAAAGAAACAAGCGACCTTGGGACTGTCGCCGCGTGAATACTTTGTCCTGGGAAATAGGTGACCGGGACTGTACACTTTGTCCCGGCCAAGGGGGGGCCGGGACTGTAGCGGGGACGTACACAAAATAGTGCCCGGCCCCTGTGGGGACCGTACACGATTGTACCCGGGACGTCACATGGGCAATTTGTACGTCCCGGCCCTAATCCCCGCTATCCCCGGGTCCCCCGGTGCCCGGGGATGCAATTGATAAGTGCATTATGGAATAAAAAATTGGGGGGTCCCAAGGCAAATTATGTAATTTTCGACAAACTTCAAAAATGCTCAAAAAAGTCCAAACAATTTCCCAAAATTGTTCTCGAAAAAATTAATACAGGGGGGTGGGGGGGATTAGTCGGTCGGGCCCGTAGAACAGGTTTGGGGTATTTTCGTCACCTAAATGTCTGAACAAGAGTGCTTTTCGAATTGTCTTCATATCACTCCAGGTCATCCAAGTGGATAATTCATGTATTATAAGGGTTTAAGTTAGCACCATAATGTCCTTAACTCCAATAGCTGCCAGGTGTTACATTTAGGGAAATATTGCTGAGCAATGAACTAATTATTACTCAGAGCAGCTGTTACAGATTATGACCTTTTTGCACTAATATATACATCTTGTGATGTAAAGAGTCACTCTCTGCAGTAGCTGCCATGTGTTCTTGTGCTGCTATACAATGTGCCCTTGTAATAACACCACCTGATAAAGGGCAGTCATGGCACAAGGGGCATAGTAGTTTTGTATTAAAAAACTCATGCTTTCAAGTCAATCATGAAAGAGAGTTTAATCCAAAGATTCTAAACAATCTTTGGTTGGCCTCATCAGGTGTAATGTAAAATATGCAAACAGTGCAATTTTGGTATTAACACTTTCCACACGGCAGTCGTCTGCAGACGACAGTTTTAAAATGTCTTAAAATGTTTTAGAAATGTAAAATGATTGCATTTCATCACCATATATGTGGAATCACCATGAGAAATGCATTAAAATAAAGCCTAGTATTGGTTCAGTAATTCTTGGGATAGGACTTTGAAAAGTTTGGAAAGGTCTCTGAAGAATCAGTTTTGTATAAGTTAAAACTAATAGCTGTGTGGAAAGTGTTAAATAGAGGGACTCAAAATATTGTATTTAAAAAACAAATGGTATTTATACAGCGTAAAGTTATTGTAAATTGTAAATTTTATATTTTTGTATAACTTATTCTTGTGGTTTGTATGGATGAAGACATTTATAATAAACTTGGTAAACTGGATATGTTGCGAACATTTCTTTAGTAATACTACAACCACTATACTCTGGCCTAGAAAAAGTAGTGTCTGGTGTACCTAGGGTTTTCCTATTTGGGGAGGAGAACCAAAATGGTTGCCCCAATATAAAATACGGTCGCTTTGTTTGAGAAACAGAAAAAACAAACAAAAAGTTGAATGTTTTTCACTTAGGGAGCAGTTCCATTTGTACGCGATAAAAATTGCGAGAATGTTCCGGGCCCCGATGAGTTTTTTATCAGGCCCCGATGAGATTTTTATCGCGTACAGTTGCGAGTAGCAAAGGATTATTTATCGAGTAGCGTATTACCGCTTGTTTAAATATAACGAAAGATAAGTGGTCGGTATGTAAATAGAGCTTCGGGTTACTCTAGTTGTAAGGTACAAATTCAGCATTTCATGTTTTTAGAGATAATGTTATTGATTATGGATGTTTAACGTAAATTGTATTATCCTCGTGTATTTGCTAAACAATGTCCCGCTCTATTTGCTAAACATACCCCAGGGTATGGCAGAGGCCTCGTATCGGGCCCCGATGTCTATTTTATCGGGGCCTGATGACTATTTTATCGCGTATCAACTTGAAAAAACATCGGGTCCAAAACATATCAGGCCCCGATACAGTCGCGATAAATTTATCGCGTACAAATGGAACTGTTCCCTTATAAATCGGTGAGGCCATTATGGTCATCAGGAAGGCTAACTTTGAAGCATTTTCTTTATATTTACGAGTTACCCTTGTCAAATGAACCCACAGTACTAATCTCAACTGATAATTACTGCCGGACTACCAAATCAAGACAATAACCGGACGAACTCAAATTCAAATAATTGGTGGAAATTGCCCCTCCCTCCCCCGGCCAAGTCACTGAATACAGTGTCTTTCTTAAGCTCAACATAGGGTCTTGTGATATTGACAATGTTTCATGCGGTGAGGACTAAATTC
>JAYJML010000308.1:0-47188 GCA_035610835.1 Ophiura sarsii
ATTATAAACTAGGATTGAACCTTTTCTAACACAACAATTAGTTGTTGAAAGAAGTAAATGTATTTATTTTACAGGGAGTAAATTTTACAACTATGAACATTTGTTCAGTTATAAGAGTGTATTAATATAAAATGTCATGTTGGGTTTGAGTAAGGGACAAAAAGGATATACGGGTGGGGTAATAGACGGTATGTATCATGTGCTTCGGCTCTCGGGTGATTTGTGAAAGTTTGGTTTATTCCGTATCGGAATAATAGTTGGAGATGGTAAAAGTGATATTTTCACTCCTAGAAAATGGACAAAATCAACCAATTGATATAAAAATATAAGGTGAACAGCTTACAGATTAGATATCTGTTAATAGTAAGAATGGGAAGTAGCTGGTAGTAAATCGAACAAACTGTAATTGGACTGCTCTTCAAGATAATAACATCTTTAAAAGCAAAGAAGTAGCCGGCAATATATGCATATTTCGGGAGCGGCCAAACTCCCTCATCAGTTGCCAGGGACCATGCCTAGTGATTCGGTATTATTATACTCAAATCTAAGGCGAGGTTAACGTGCTTTCGCTTGGTATATTAACCCGTGTTATGTATGACAGTTGTATTTGCATAGTCATATCTACATAGACCGAAACATGCCGCGTGGAACCAGTATTCGGTTGTGAAGCCTTTCCACGGTTGCATTTGGAATGTAGGTCTAATGCATTTGGGGAGCCATTCTAGATAGAGAATATGGCAGCATATCGACTTTGAATAATTGTGTCGGGTTATGCTCAGTGTAGGTCAATCTACTATAAAGTCGGGGTGTCAATTCCCCTCATCAGCTAGACCTTCAGCGATATGTTAGTAACAACATATCTCGGGTCGTGTATACAAGTTACTAATTATACGTAACTATATCGTATTATCTTTGCAAATATTTAAAAAGTGGGGTGACGGGGATGAGACGCAACCTGAAATATAATATCCAGAATTCATGAGATACTAAGAGATATTACTATAAAACAACAATCAGTTGTTGAAGGATATCAAAGTGTCATAGACGGGAGCCACTGTAACAACTATCAATATTGTTCAGTTATAAAAGTATAGAGTATAAGTCATGCTGGGGTTGTGTAAGGGACTACAAGGAATGGGTGTGTGTGTGTGTGGGGGGGGGGGGGGGGGGGGGGGGGAGAAGGGTGCAACCTGAAAACTAAATTCAGGAACACGTGGTCTCTTAATAAAGAGATAATAATATCTATCACAACCATTAGTTGTTGGAAGATATAAGCGTGTCGTAATAGAAAGTTCATTCTACTCAACATTGTTCAGCTGTAGTAGAGGTCTAATTAAATGGAGGTCAAACTAACACGATAGAGAGTACATGTATATATGGGAGGGGGCGGGAGGGGAGCGGGGCGGGAGAAGATGTATTGTAAACGATGCAAATGTTGGTTTATTCCGTATTCTAGAACAACCGGGATATATTTAAAAAGTGGGGTGACGGGGATGAGACGGGGATGAGACGCAGCATGTGGGGTGGGGCGGGAGGGGGGGGGGGGGCAGGATATATAATTTTAACAAGACAAATGTTAGTTTATTCCGTATTATAGAACAAACGGGATATATTTAAAAAGAGGGGTGACGGGGATGAGACGTAGTATGTGGGGGCGGGAGGGGTGGGAGCGGGAGAAGATATATAGGGTGGTGCGTTTAAAGATGGCCTACCTAATAATATATAGCAATAATAAACCATACTAACCTTCAAAACACAATACTTTCATGTAAATTCAGTTAAAAATGTGAACATTTACTAACCTGCTTATGAACTATACCTACCCTGGTTCTCAATATGACATTCTTTTTTGCCGGCCATATTGTAAACAAAAATCATGTCCCTTTAAATTCTGGACCTTTAAAATCAACACATTGACGTTACTTCCGGTATCACAATTCACTTAAATGGCTGCAAAATCCGAAAACAATATCCAATTTCCACCATTCAAAGTGCTACATGCAGGCTGACATCTTGGCTATGCACAAAAGTTGTTGCCCTGACTCTGCTGCTCTCATGTGTAATGCCAGAGGCTGTTAACCACGATTCCAGCTAGGCCATACCTTAAAAGTCAAACAAGACTGAAGCTACTTCCGGTATCACAATTCACTTAAATAGCTGCAAAATCCGAAAACAATAACCAATTTCTACCATTCAAAGTGCTACATGGAGGCTGACATCTTGGCTATGCATAAAAGTTGTTGCCCTGACTCTGCTGCCCTCAGGTGTAATGCCGCGATTCCAGCTAGGCCATCTTTAAACGCACCACCCTATATGTTAAACTTGACAAATGTTTGTTTATTCCGTATTATAGAACAAACGGGATATGTTTAAAAAGTGGGGTGACGGGGATGAGACGCAGAATGTGTGTGTGTGTGTGTGGGGGGGGGGGGGGGGGGGGGGGGAGGGGGGGGGCGGGAGCGGGAAAAGATATATTGTAACTATGACAAATGTTGGTTTATTCCGTATTATAGAACAAACGGGATATATTTAAAAAGAGGGGTGACGGGGATGATTGATTGAGATTGATTGATTGATTGAGATTGATTGATTGAGATTGATTGATTGATTGAGTTTGATTGATTGATTGATTGATTGATATTTATTGAGATTGATCGATTAATTGAGATTGATTGATTAATTGAGATTGGTTGATTTAGATTGATTGGTTGAGATTGATTGATTGATTAAGATTGATTAATTGATTGAGATTGATTGATTGATTGATTGATTGATTGAGATTGATTGATTGAGATTAATTGATTGATTGATTGATTGATTGATTGATTGATTGATTGATTGATTGATTGATTGATTGATTGATTGATTGATTGATGGATTGATTGATTGATTGACCGACCCATTTTTTTAAAAATTTTCAAAAATGTTTTGAAAATTTGTTGAAAAACTGAAGGAAAATGTTTGGGTTTATTTTGAAAATCAAACAAAACCAAATAAGGCCCTACTACCCTACATGAGAGTTCCATTTTTGGGGATATACCATTATTGCATTCATACGCATGCTTTGACTTCCTCTGGAAAGTGACGTTAACAGGCACAGCACAGCACAGCACAGCTTTCATGCACTCGAATGTATCTTCCGTCTTTCAATGCTTGCGTGTATAGATGGTGTGACCGGTGACGTAGTGCCCGGCGGTTTGCGTGCGCACCTACAGGGAACGGTGCTTTAATTCACGCTTGATTGATCATTACTTACCATGCTTACGGTGTAATAGTGCAGTATTCATGGTATGCATCCCTAAGCACAATGAGACGACCAGGCACTAAATCTGGTTGCCCGGCGGTTTGCGTGCGCACCATAAGGGCATGTGCTTTTAAAATTGGCGCTCAGTGATGTGTGTTTTGCTTTCAAATAGTGATGTATGCAGTAGTCATGGACAAGTACCTCTAGCATGTCTTTAGACCAGGCGCTAATCAATATGTAAACACTACTGATGTAAACAACGGTCACCTCATCTATAAGCCAGTGACTCCAGTGGCGTAGCTTGAAAGGGGGGGGGGGGGGGGGGACCGCACCCCACCCCCAAATATTGACTGCGGTTTGGTTGAGACCTGACACTGTCGGTTCATTTGACAAGAGGAATCACTATGATGGAATTATGATGGTCAAAATGTGTCCTAAAAATGGAATATTTGTTGGTAGAAGCTTGTTTTAAGCAGAAATGTACCTCAATCATAGCCAAAATAGATGCAAGTCAAAAAACTGTGCGCTACGCGTGCATTTCTTTCTTCACTAAATATTGTCCGTTCACTTTCATTTTGTGCATCCTCAATATGAAAAACCTAGCTACGCCACTGAGCGACTCGCCAGTTAGGCGAGGCATGCACGTTATGTGCTGTAATTTAGAAGAATACGCAGCTATCTCACTGTCTCGTGATGGCAAATAGAGACTATCCACATTATTTTTAAAATTCAATAATTCAAAAAGCTGACATGAAAAATGTATAAAAATCATTTTCACAATAAGCATTTTATAAGCAGAGAGGTGCTAAGAATTTAATTAACACCTGCCTTCAATGCATGTATATAAAACATGGACCTTTTAGTTTTAATGTGCCAAATTATTAAAGATTACAATTCCCCAGAGAATGAGGTGCAATTCCCCAACATATTTTAAGGTCTCCTCTGGTTCTAATCAAGGAGTTAATATATTCAACATTTTCAACAAATAATTAAACGGCAGACGGTGATTTCGATATACGGTCGAAAAAATGTGACCGCTCCCTAATGCAATCCTCACGCATGGAGGATAGGGGCACGGGAACATTATCGCTACCCGGATATCTCGGGGAGGAATAGCGCCAACCGTCGGTCGACCAGACCAGCCGGCTCCGTATAGCTCCCAATGGTGCTGTTTGATAACGCTCGTCTGGTACGGTTGGAATACAACTATATAATTATAAAGCAGATACATTGTTCATGTATATTTGGGGAAAGAATGCTGGAATTTAGACAAATGTTAGCACTCGTCACCCGGGCTCGGCACCTGGCCGTATTTTTGTGTCCGAAAAGCTTAAACCAAGGCATAAAGTCTTTGATAATACTATTGGAGACGGGATTGGAGATATACCGGGCCCAAAACCGGCCCGGGCATAACCTGGTTTTAGCAAAACATACATTATATGATCCCTCTCCGAGATATTTTTATTATTATCTTTGATCAGTGACATGACATCCACTTCAAACTGTTCTCCCTAACAGAAGTTTGCAAGTCCTCCGATCTCGGATGACAAATAAAAATCCGAGATTAAAATGGATGGGTGCACGGTATGTAAATGCATGCCTATAACTTAA
This sequence comes from Ophiura sarsii, assembly GCA_035610835.1. Taxonomy (NCBI): domain Eukaryota; kingdom Metazoa; phylum Echinodermata; class Ophiuroidea; order Amphilepidida; family Ophiuridae; genus Ophiura; species Ophiura sarsii. The sequence continues at coordinate 4,856 of JAYJML010000308.1, forward strand.
GTCGAACCATGCTTATACCATGCATCGCTAACTCCCGAATCATGATATATATAAACTAATTTACAAATTTATAAATTAAACCGCTTGTAAACGATGCATGGAGGGTATCCATGCATCGCTTAAAGCGATGCATGCTACTTGACATGGGTGATGTTGAACTAGTTAGTTCAGTATGATAAACCAATTTGTTCTACTAATTTTTAAGGTCGCTCTACTAACTTAAAAATTAGTAGAAACGATGTATATTTCCACCAATCTTGCTTAGTTCATTCAGTTGAACTAAGATGGTCTACTAATTTTATAAATTAGTTAACCATTGTCTACTAATTGTGTGCAGTACACGTGAAGCAAGCGTTGACTCCCGATTACCGAGCGAAGAAAATAGTTCAAAGATACGTAAAATAATCTTAAATGTATGTCAAATCACAACATAATATGTAGCCTTTTTTCTACCATGCCTGTCATTTCTCCAATAATTCCGCTAACGGCCATCAAAGTTCGGATGACATAGCGTAAACAACCAATACTAGAAAATCTTTGGAACAACAGTATCACGGCATGCAATGAACTAGGACTTATGCTGTGGTCGGTACGTAAATTCATGAATTAAAAATGCACGTCACACAAACTTCTGTCACAAAAATTGAACTGTCCAGAAGCATCTACATATTAATACTCTTTAAAAACAAATGATTTGACATACATTGTGCATCATTTTACGTACCTTTGAGCCATTTTCGTCGCTCGGTTATCGGAAGTCAACAATCGCTTCACTTGTACTGAACAAAATGGCGGCTGCAACAGTCTGTTTTCGAACACAGCATCGCGGCGCTAAAAAGTTAGTTGACAAATTAGTTGCCAACAACTTCTACGAACATATGTTAGTCGCGGACAGTATTTTTTTTAAAGTTCGGTTGGTTATACGAATATTTAGAGCTAAACTAAGTTTACCGAGTCGCACTTTAATTAGTTCCAGTGAATGCTCTTGGTAGAGGTAGATTATTTTGGATAGCTGAACCAATTTGGACATTACTATACGAAATAAAACTAGTTATCAATTAACGATATCCTACTGAAAGATTGGAAAGATTAGTTGTACTCCCTGAACTAATCATTTTTACTAACATTTCTTAGTTCAGCATTGGCATTAACCGATATTTGTTTTCAGTGTGTACAGAGAAACAGACATTGCAGAACTGCTCAAAAGCCACCAATAACTTCATCATATGTATCAGCGATCGATCTCCACCTTCTTTTAGCTCGTTAGTCATGCTAGTTAGTCATGAACACTTGACTAGTTTGATCAGGTTAGTCAAGCCTGCATGACTAGCAAATTGCATGACTAACGTTACGTTAGTCAGAGTGGGCACCATCTGGACTAACTTAAAGTTAGTCGTTAACTAGTCATGCGACTAGCCTAGGTTAGTCGTGCATGCATGACTAATGTCCAAGTTAGTCAAGCTGGTTAGTCAAGCCTGCTCGACTAACATGCAAGTTAGTCACACAAGTAAGTCCTGCATGCACGACTAGGCAAAGCTAGTCAAACAAGTTAGTTTGTTTGAATAAATTTGAAAAAGTAAGATCTATCGACCGACCCAACTTCAAGATTTTTGCCATTTGAGGGCAACACCAACAACAAAAAGTTGGCCTGATTCGATTCCGTTCTTGAAAAACAACAACTTTTAATACTGAACCCACATCTATATTAAAATATGGATGTGTTCAGTCTCATATAGACTGATTGTCATTTTCAATGACTTGCAACCGATCTTACCTTAAGCTTCTCATGGGTTAGCGTCATATTGGAAGGTCTACTTTCATAATGAATGGGGTTGGATTCTGTTTGATATAATATTGTAAAATATCCGTCAATGGTGAAATACAATAAAGTGTCTTCTGAATGAGAATCGACGTAGGCCTGCTTCTTTTCGGGCTATTCCAAATTAATGTTGCTGTCTACTGAAAAGCATCCCTTTGCATGCTGTCTACTGAATTAAAAGCATTCCTCTGCACGCTGTCTACTAATAGCATTCCTATGCATGCTGTCTACTGAAGATAACATTCCTATGCATGCTGTCTACTGAAAAGTATTCTTATGCCCGTCTACTGAAGATAGCATCCCTATCATCGGCATACTGCCGTTCAATGCGCGCACCACGCTTTTTGTTTTGATTCGTTTATCAGAACACGCGGGTTGGCTGATTTTCACTGCGGGGGTGCTAGCAAACTTGTTTACATGTTTTTATTCGATTTTACATAGAGCAAAATTATGCTCAAATTGTGAATTTTGATTTATATAGTGTCGTGTATGAATTAGGTCAATGCATGCGTATGTTTTGTTTCTCGAAAAATTAGAAAAATCAAGGCACTTGCGCAAATGTTGATATACTCACAATAGCATTATTCACACATCAACGTCAGCGCGCGTGCAATGATTTGTCTAATTTCTCTCGAAAAAACACATACGCATTTATTGACCTATAAAATCCGAATTGCAGACTTTGCCAATGGACGTACATGCACTATCAGTGGCTTAGATTTCTTTTGCCGAGCCTGGTTCATGCATGTGAAGACCTTCACATAGCTGGCATTAACCGTATTTGATTAAGTTACATAAGTATTGATTATCTACATAACAAGATCGTTTTGAAAAAAGTGGAAGGTCTTTGAAACATTTGGAATTTGGAAAACATTTCGTTTAGTAATGTTGATGTGAGGGTGCTGTCTGCGGGTCCGTAGCGAAAAATATAGCTTGATAACCTCTAATGAAACAAGGCTTAAATTAAAATTAATACTTTACTGAAAATGGTCATAGGACACGAATAGGATGTGCCATAAATGTAACCGGAGGGTAGAAAAAGTGTCTTGAAATGGGGACTTTTCCACGTTTTTTTTAATGGGGAAGTCAAAAGAAATACTGTATATGAGTAACTATTGGTCTTATACATACATCCCATAAAGATCCCATTGTTGCTGGGTCGAGACACAGTATAGTTTCAGCACCGCTCATTTTGACAAGAATTTTGCCAAGAATTTTGCCAAGAATCCGCCCGGTGTTTTACGAATGCAATGGCTCAGGGCTAATGTATACACCTATGAACTTTGAATCCGGTTAATTCGAGATTGGATCAATGCAATGCAGTCAGATCAGGGGTGGCCACTGAGCTTGCCGATCGGGTCCACTTTTAAATTGAACTTAGTCAGCATAGAATTGGTGGCGCTGTTCTACCGATAAGGCGTAATTGTAGCAGACGACGCGACGCTGGCCACGCGTCTCTCAGACGACCCAATGGCAACGGGATCGGGAGTGTACCATTTTGAATTATTTTTAACAGTCATCGCCCGGTTAACGATAAAAATTCTTCTAATTATGATGAATTTGTCAAAATGATAAGTTTAATATTCGCGATTACGTGTTATTCACTACGAATTCAAAATGTAGGTTTCGCGTGGCCACCGTCGTCTGTGTAAATCTACAGCGCCCCCAAACCTATGCTGACTAACAATTCCGTTAAACCTGGTTAAATATTGTTAAAACGCGTTAAACGCCGGTCACGGACGCATTCCGCAATATGCAAAAGGGTCCGTTTACGCTACGTACGTTAGTATAGGACTTTCCTATCCCAAAATTAATAGTATCCCTGGTCAGATGCCTGCCGAGAAAATAACGTGTTTGTTTGTGCACTGTTGGCCCACACGTCGTAGACCGAGATTTTAAGAAAATAAATAAAAATAGAGTAATTTGCAATTCGCCATTGTGGTTGATTGCCTGCACCAATCTTAATAAACTTAGACTCATTTTGAAGGGTAGGTCCTATTCATCCAGGGTATAGTTTCCGTTTTTCAATAACTTGGACGAGTTCAAAGTTGGGGTTAATCTGCCTCATATGAGTGAAATTATTTTTTTGCTCACGATGCATGAGCGTTGCTTTGTTTTGGGCAAATCATGCACATTTGAAACCATTTTAGGTAAAAAAAAGGTTTACTTTCATGATGTCTAGTTGCTTGTGCGGGGTTATATAGACATCAGTGAATACATCCTAGTAGCCACATATCGTACTACATCGCTGTATTCATCTAGAGGTAAACATGGAGTTTTCTACATTTTTGGTCAACTAATTTTCAAAAAAATGTCGCCCTCTGTAGTCAATGATATGAACATCCCTAGCATAGGCTATACCTTTTAATAGGAAAAATATCTATATTATTGACTCGCACATAGAAACGATCGGTTCTTTAAAAAAATGAATTATTTATCCAAACATTAATATTAATGGTGCGTCCATTTTCAAAATGTTGACATTTGTCGGTCAGACTCAGGCCTACTTAAAAAAAAATTAAATGCTCATACACGAAAGATATTTTTGTCATGAAATTGATTGCGGCTTGACTTTTTTGAATCATCGATCTCATATGTAACCCCCAAAATGAATTATTTAACCAAATAATGGTATTTGGGCTAATTTTTCAAATTTTGATTTTTGTCGGTCAAGCCGAGAATTTAAAAAAAAATTGTTATGATTTCTATGCGAATGACTTTTTTGTCATCAAATTGATTGCGGCTTGACTTTTTTGTATCATCGATCTCATACGTACCAAAAAATATTGAATTATTTAACCAAATAATGGTATTTGGGCTATTTTTTAAAATTTTGATATTGTCGGTCAAGCCTAGAATTAAAAAAAAAAATCTATGCGAATGACTTTTTGTCGCCAAATTGATTGCGGCTTGAGTTTTTTGTATCATCGATCTCATATGTACCCTAAAAAATTGAATTACTTAACCAAATAATGGTATATGGGCTAATTTTTCAAATTTTGATATTTGTCGGTCAAGCCTAGAATTAAAAAAAAAAATAATTATGGTTTCTATGCGAATTACTTTTTGGTGGTCAAATTGATTGCGGCTTGACTTTTTTGTATCATCGATCTCATATGTACCCAAACAAATTGAATTACTTTATAATAACCAAATAATGGTATTTGGGTTAAATTTTCAAATTTTGATATTTGTCGGTCAAGCCTAGAATTTAAACAAAAATAATTATGATTTCTATGCGAATGACTTTTTTGTCGCCAAATTGATTGCGGCTTGACTTTTTTGCATCATCGATCTCATACGTACCAAAAAAAATTGAATTCTTTAACCAAATAATGGTATTTGGGCTAATTTTTCAAATTTTGATATTTGTCGGTCAAGCCTAGAATTAAAAAAAAAATTGTTATGATTTCTATGCGAATTACTTTTTTGTGGTCAAATTGATTGCGGCTTGACTTTTGTTATATCATCGATCTCATACGTACCAAAAGAAAATTGAATTATTTAACCAAATAATGGTATTTGGGCTAATTTTTTTTTAAATTTTGATTTTTGTCGGTCAAGCCTAGAAATTAAAAAAAAAAATTGTTATGATTTCTATGCGAACAACTTTTTTGTTGTCAAATTGATTGCGACTTGACTTTTTTGTATCATCGATCTCATACGTACCCAAACAAAATTGAATTAATTAACCAAATATTGGTATTGGGCTAATTTGTCAAATTTTGATATTTGTCGGTCAAGCCTAGAATTTAAAAAAAAAATTGTTATGATTTCTATGCGAATTACTTTTTTGTGGTCAAATTGATTGCGGCTTGACTTTTTTATATCATCGATCTCATACTAACCCAAACAAATTGAATTACTTTAATAACCAAATAATGGTATTTGGGCTAATTTGTCAAATTTTGATTTTTGTCGGTCAAGCCAAGAATTTAAAAAAAAATTGTTATGATTTCTATGCGAATGACTCTTTTGTCATCAAATTGATTGCGGCTTGACTTTTTTGTATCATCGATCTCATACGTACCAAAAAATATTGAATTATTTAACCAAATAATGGTATTTGGGCTATTTTTTAAAATGTTGATATTGTCGGTCAAGCCTAGAATTAAAAAAATAATAATTATGATTTCTATGCGAATGACTTTTTTGTCGCCAAATTGATTGCGGCTTGACTTTTTTGCATCATCGATCTCATACGTACCAAAAAAATGGAATTATTTAACCAAATAATGGTATTTGGGCTAATTTTTCAAATTTTGATATTTGTCGGTCAAGCCTAGAATTAAAAAAAAATTGTTATGATTTCTATGCGAATTACTTTTTTGTCGCCAAATTGATTGCGGCTTGACTTTTTTGCATCATCGATCTCATACGTACCAAAAAAATGGAATTATTTAACCAAATAATGGTATTTGGGCTAATTTTTCAAATTTTGATATTTGTCGGTCAAGCCTAGAATTTAAAAAAAAATTGTTATGATTTCTATGCGAATTACTTTTTTGTGGTCAAATTGATTGCGGTTTGACTTTTTTATATCATCGATCTCATACGTACCAAAAGAAAATTGAATTATTTAACCAAATAATGGTATTTGGGCTAATTTTTCAAATTTTGATTTTTGTCGGTCAAGCCTAGAATTAAAAAAAAAATTGTGATGATTTCTATGCGAACAACTTTTTTGTTGTCAAATTGATTGCGACTTGACTTTTTTGTATCATCGATCTCATACGTACCCAAACAAAATTGAATTAATTAACCAAATAATGGTATTTGGGCTAATTTGTCAAATTTTGATATTTGTCGGTCAAGCCTAGAATTTATGATTTCTATGCGAATTACTTTTTTGTGGTCAAATTGATTGCGGCTTGACTTTTTTATATCATCGATCTCATACGAACCCAAACAAATTGAATTACTTTAATAACCAAATAATGGTATTTGGGCTAATTTTTCAAATTTTGATTTTTGTCGGTCAAGCCGAGAATTTAAAAAAAAATTGTTATGATTTCTATGCGAATGACTTTTTTGTCATCAAATTGATTGCGGCTTGACTTTTTTGTATCATCGATCTCATACGTACCAAAAAATATTGAATTATTTAACCAAATAATGGTATTTGGGCTATTTTTTAAAATTTTGATATTGTCGGTCAAGCTTAGAATTAAAAAAAAAAATCTATGCGAATGACTTTTTGTCGCCAAATTGATTGCGGCTTGATTTTTTATATCATCGATCTCATACGTACCAAAAGAAAATTGAATTATTAAACCAAATAATGGTATTTGGGCTAATTTTTCAAATTTTGATATATGTCGGTTAAGCCTAGAATTTAAAAAAAAATGTTATGATTTCTATGCGAACAATTTTTTTGTTGTCAAATTGATTGCGACTTGACTTTTTTGTATCATCGATCTCATACGTACCCAAACAAAATTGAATTATTTAATGGTATTTGGGCTAATTTGTCAAATTTTGATATTTGTCGGTCAAGCCTAGAATTGAAAAAAACAAAAATTTATGATTTCTATGCGAATTACTTTTTTGTGGTCAAATTGATTGCGGCTTGACTTTTTTATATCATCGATCTCATACGAACCCAAACAAATTGAATTACTAATATAACCAAATAATGGTATTTGGGCTAATTTTACAAATTTTGATATTTGTCGGTCAAGCCTAGAATTTAAACAAAAATAATTATGATTTCTATGCGAATGACTTTTTTGTCGCCAAATTGATTGCGGCTTGATTTTTTATATCATCGATCTCATACGTACCAAAAGAAAATTGAATTATTTAACCAAATAATGGTATTTGGGCTAATTTTTCAAATTTTGATTTTTGTCGGTCAAGCCTAGAATTTAAAAAAAAATGTTATGATTTCTATACGAACAACTTTTTTGTCATCAAATTGATTGCGATTTGACTTTTTTGTATCATCGATCTCATATGTACCCAAACAAAATTGAATTATTTAACCAAATAATGGTATTTGGGCTCATTTTCAAGTTTTGATATTTGTCGGTCAAGCCTAGAATTAAAAACAAAAATGTTATGATTTCTATGCGAATGACTTTTTTTGTCGCCAAGAGGTTTTTTGTATCATCGATCTCATATGTACCAACAAAAATTGAATTACTTAACCAAATAATGGTATTTGGGCTAATTTTTATATTGATATTTGTCGGTCAAGCCTAGAATTAAAAAAAATAATTATGATTTATATGCAAATGATTTTTTTTTGTCACCAAATTGATTGCGGCTTGTCTTTTTTTGCATCATTGATCTCATACGTACCCAAACACAATTGAATTATTTAACCAAATAATGGTATTTGGGCTAATTTTTCAAATTTTTATATTTTAGAATTTTAAAAAAAATAAAAAAATGCTATTAGAATGACTTTTTTTTGTATCATGGATCTCATACGTATCAAAAAAAAAGAATTATTTAATCATATAATGATATTTGGGTCCAACCTTTCCAAATTTCGACATTTGGCGATCAGGCAAATTAAACTAGATATGATTGTGATCATAGATCACGGATATTAGTCGAGGGCTTTTGACCCCTAGTGACCCTTTTTTTACCTTTGACCCCAAACTTATCATTGACTTTTTATCTTGGCTTATCAATGAGCACAGGAAAAGAATAGTCCACGTTTTGACCCCTAGTGACCCCTGTGTGACCTTTGACCCCTTATGCTTTACAACCTGAGTAGTGGTGCACATAAGGGTTCTTATGACCAAATATGGAGTTAAGATTACATATGTTGATATCCATGCTGATCAAATTACGGGCGAACTATCTGTTTTCAATCGACTACGAAAACTAATTTCAGTCATTCAATGCAAGACTTCTACTGGGTTAGCAAGGTGCATGGAACCCATCGCATAAGTGGCATCTACCAATAGTCAACAGGAGTGGCATACAACGACGGCAGTGACATACAATACAACTGTATAGATGTATGGTGATGTAAATGGCGGACAAGACAAATATGGTGAGGACAAGCATATACGCCAGTGTATGAAACACATCGCATAAGTGGCATCTGCCAATAGGCCTAGTCAACACGAGTGGCATACAACGATGGCAGTGACATACAATACTATTCAGACTACTGAATAAATGGTGATTTAAATGGCGGACAAGACAAATATGCCAGTGTCCAGAATTCTACTCGGTGAGCAGGGTGTGCATGGAACACATCGCATAAGTGGCATCTACCAAAAGTCAATAGGAGTGGTATAAACGATGGCAGTGACATACAAGACTATTAAGACTACACTAAGATGGTGATGTAAATTGCGGACAAGACATATATGCCAGTGTCCAGACTTCTACTGGGTGAGCAGGGTGTGCATGGAACACATCGCATAAGTGGCATCTCGTAGTCAACAGGAGTGGAATACAACGATGGCAGTGACATACAAGACTATTCAGACTACTGAATAGATGGTGATGTAAGTGGCGGACAAGACAAATATGCCAGTCTCCAGACTTCTACTGGGTGGAACCCTTCGCATAAGTGGCATCTACCAATAGTCAACAGGAGTGGCAAACAACGACGGCAGTGACATACAATACAACTGTATATGGTGATGTAATGAATGGCGGACAAGACAAATATGGTGTATGAAACACATCGCATAAGTGGCATTTGCCAATAGGCTTAGTCAACACGAGTGGCATACAACGATGGCAGTGACATACAATACTATTCAGACTATTGAATAAATGGTGATTTAAATGGCGGACAAGACAAATATGCCAGTGTCCAGACTTCTACTCGGTGAGCAGGGTGTGCATGGAACACATCGCATAAGCGGCATCTACCAATAGTCAACAGGAGGAGTGGCATACAACGATGGCAGTGACATACAATACAAATGTATAAATGGTGATGTAAATGGCGGACAAGACATATATGCCAGTGTCCAGACTTCCACTGGGTGAACTGTCATCTGTAAATAGGAGTAGAAGAGTGGACTATATCACAATGATGGTCCACTGGAGTACCACTTCGTCCGTGGTGTAAATCAGGGTTCACCACAGACGTAGTGTTATTTCAAATGCCCATCATCAATACCAGCCATCACACAATTGTGTACGTCGCCAGCTTAGGAGATGAAGAAATCGTCCACATAGCAGGTAACTATACCATCCTTTTTAAAATGTAACATCACTATCTTCAGTCGGCCATCCATTAAGAGGCCCTAATATAATACTACTGATATGTAATAGTCAGGTACTTCCATTCTTCAAATACAAATACTTAATCCTATACATATAGCTCTTTCACATTTATGAAGCCTACTTGTAGCTAGTGCCGCATATAATCATATATCTTCCAACAAATATGTCAACAGGCAGAACAAAATAAGTTGACTTCGATATATACAACTATACACTACACCAAACCCACACGACCCAGCTAGGTTTTGTCCAAAATCATTTTACCATTCAAATCCACCAACCGCCAAACCCGAGAACCGCGAAAGCCGAGAACCGCTCTAGTTAAAACGATACTTTCATCACACATTTTGGTAGCTATTATCCCATGTTATTGAATTTGACCATTTGTACGCCCATTGTAGGGGTTTGGCAGCCATTTTGTAATTAAAATATGTTAACAAAGCAAAAATACTGGATATGAGTTGCTAGTGGTCTAATACATACATCCATTGTCAAAACTATATTTTCATCATTCATTTTGGTGTACTATGCCATAGTCGATTTTTCGTTTTTACCTTTTTTTCTTCTTCTCTTTTACCTTTTTTTTCTTCTTTAACTTTTTTTTTCTGTTACCTTTTTTCTTTTCTTTTTTACTTTTCCCCTTTATCCAATGTCTGACCTGTTGTCTAATGTTGCATGCCTTTGATCTTGATGTCCTAATGCCAATATCAGTATGTTCCTAATGAGGGCACTCAGGGCAGTATTGTCTATGTTCTGTCATTCTGTCAATATTGATATGATGTTCACCAACAGAGGGCTCCCTTTAGTCCACTGGTAATATTGTGATTGCACACCATTAGTGACCGCCCCTCCCCAACGAACTAACGAGCTCCAAATAAAATGGCGATTGGTAGGGGGGGGGGGGGGGGGGGTACCGCGCCATTTTGTCCCGAAACAATGGTTATGACGTCATATTTTATATTTTGGTCGATCTTCTGACATTTTGTATTGGATTTACGTGCAAAATATATGCCCTTGGCATCATACTTTCCCAGGTGTGTAGATCATTTTAAATTTCAGATGTTTTAAAATGGATGGTTTTCTAACCAATTCGATAAAGAAACACGATCTACTACACACCTCAGAATTGCAAAAAAATATGCTTTAAACAAGTCCCCTTTTTGTGCCTTTGAACAGACTGTCTGCTGGGAATGAAGAATTACACAGCGCATTGACCCATGACCCCGGTGCATGTTCGCTGTGTTGTCGTACTGACAGTACGAGATTTGCAATTGCAAATAACACCGCACTAACTGAGCGATTCGTTGTCACGTCAGTATCCAAAATCACTAAAAACTTCATAATACTGGCTTGGTATGTACACCTAGCACATAAAGTCCCTGCTCAGGTGCTTTGAGGTTGACTAATTCAAAATATATGATCGGTACCAAAAATCTGAGATATACATTAAATGAGCAAATTTCTTCTCCGCAGTTTGATACCTCATTCAACAAAATCGAATGGATACTTTTAAAGTTATGTCGATTTCAATGACCGCGGATGCAACAGAAAAGTGGCACTAGGTATAGGAAATCATTGATTTGTGTGTGATTTACCATAGACGGTAAAAATCAATGTTTTACCCGTCTATGGATTTACGCACTGAAAAACTCACAGCTTATCAGCTAAGACTTGTATTCTTCACAGCCAGATACACCCTTTGTCCCGCACGTTGCGGTTATCACTAAAGACCCATTCATCTGTCACATTCAGATAGCACACAGTAATATCACACACAAATCAATGATTCATACCTAGTGCCACTTTTCTGTTGCATCCGCGGTCATTGAAATCGACATAACTTTAAAAGTATCCATTCGATTTTGTTGAATGAGGTATCAAACTGCGGAGAAGAAATTTGCTCATTTAATGTATATCTCAGATGTTTGGTACCGATTATATATTTTGAATTAGTCAACCTCAAAGCACCTGAGCAGGGACTTTATGTGCTAGGTGTATATTATGTACACGTACGTGCACTAAACCGGGCGTTCTACATGTAGGTATGCTGTTGTATGCTAGCTAGATTCGGATGGAGTCATCATGTCATATAGATTTAAATATGACTAACCACTATCAGTTCTCTCTGTGCCTCAATTGGTTAGCGTGTCGTACTTGTAAAACGAAGATTGCCGGTTTGAATCTCGCTAGAAGCACTTCATTTTTGGGTTGTTGTTTTGGGGTGTGTTCTTTTTTCCACCGTTCATGTGGACAGTCTACTTCACAGTAGTCTCAATGATCTTGATCTTGATTTGAGCTCAGTTTTACAAAGATTTTCCATACCGTCAAGCAATGCATATTCGTCGGATATCGTGATGTTATTGTATGCCGCTGTCAACTTTACTGTAGAGGTCGCTAAGTTTGCGACCTCTCTGATTTTAGGCCGGTTACACAATCCCATAGTGCATTTCGTCAAAACAGTATAATTTTTTTTTCTCCAACGATACGTATCACGTGATAACCATGATCGTTCTCGCAAAATATCGCAAAATGGCGCGGTACCCCCACCCCCTAGGCGATTGGCGAATGTATGACGCTATCGGTGAAAAGTAGGGGCGCCCTCACTTTGCAGCTCCATAATACTGCCAATGTATGATATTAATGGTAACAAGTAAGGGCGCCCTCACTTAACATTTTATGGAATGTGACCATTTTTGGCCATCATTTCGACCATTGTGGTTTTAATGTATGTTAACAAAGTAAAAATACTGGGAATTTTTTAGTGGTCTAACACATACATTACATTGTTAAAACGATATTCTGATCATACGTGTTGGTCGATATGCCATTTTTACGGCATTTTACCATTTTGGCGGCCATTTTAGATTTAGGTATGTTAACAATACAAAAGTACTGGATATGCGTGTCTAGTGGTCTAATACATACATGCCACTATTTCAACTATACTTTCACCATACATTTTGATTGATATGCCCCATTTAAGATTCCACACCACTAAATGATTGTAGTCCTTGCCGACGACACTTGGCTTTACTCCCTATCTGAGCATCATGTGGCCCAAGATACTTATTGCCCTCAAATAATTAGAGTTAGAATATAATCCTGATTTTTAAAGGACTAATATCTTTTACCCTAGTGCAAAAAGAAATAGTTCACTACATTTTTCATATGTTCTGTCAACACTGCTTAGTTTGTTGATGATAAATAAGAGCGATACGCCAGCTGTCCAACAATGGGGCTTATTTCTCGGAATTTTCAGGTTTACCCAATATAAATTATGTACATTAATGAATTCAAATATCATGAACTTGAAGAAAAATGTAATGTTGAAAAATCCAGTCGCTTTATAAGCGAGTAAATCGACGTTTTGTAACACCCCTTAATGTAAATGTATAGGGGCCTATTTAGTGGTGTGGGATCTTTATAAAATTTGATCAGTTTTGGCGGCCATTTTAGACGCCATATTACCATACCAAAATTATTGTTGGTAACATCCTGAATACGTTATAAGGATCATGAAAAGGGGAGTCCAGTGGTGGGGTGGGGGGGGGGGGGGGGGGGGGTTATACCCCGTTAATACCCGACTTAACCTCACGGTATGTAAAAGCCAACTTAATTATCTTTAAGATTATATAAAGATTACAGCCAGATACTTAATAATCAATGAGGGCAATGACGTGGAACACGTGCACCCTTTATTAAGGACACCCTGTATATAAATTGAAGATCAACATATTTGGTTAATCATGCCGTTGATCCAATCAAATAATAATGGTACCCTAAGGCCAAAATTACCTTCCACACAACATGATTGTGTACGATCGCTCAGGCCCGAAGCGGCCGAAACCCAGAGTTTGACCATAATCCAAAGGCCAAAATTACCTTCCACACAACATGATTTTGAATATACAAGAAAATGTAGATCAATGATATGATTTCTGTGATACCCATCGTGTTGGAGCATGCGATTCATGTAGTCGTGTAGTATTTGTCCTTCCCGATAGGAATACCTTTGTTGGCAAATTAAGTACCCCAATTAAGCAAAACAAAACACCAGTAAACTGTTGTTTTCTAAACTTAGTTATAGCTTAATGTAAACTTATAGCTTAATGTAAACTTAATGTAACTTAGTTATAGCGTATGCCAAATGCAGCATCACTGTCCATTCAAATGACCGTCATTTGGGAATCGATTTCTTTATCCGTTTATTGTTTGAAAAATACCCGCTATTGAAATAGATTGACGGGTTGCCCTTTCATAGCTTTGGAATCACGGATATTGGCTGAACACGTTTTCAGTGAAATCGATTTAATACATTAAATCAAACAATGACGCCTAATATGTCAACAGCATCGTTACCATAATGAAATTGAATAGGGGTATTGCTGTTTGAGTCCACATACAGCGTGTTTTTATTAAGCAAACCGGCTTTTACCCGTCTTATAAAAAGCAGGATAAAAGCAGGATATGAGCGGGCAAATGCCGGTGGTGGTGTGTTTTTACTGGGGGATTTTAATCCGTTAGCAGTCATATGCCTGCTTTTTTTCTTCAGTAAAAACACGCTGATAGTCTAGTTCCTATTGTATATAGGATAACAAAATCCATCCATGTGGGCCTATATGTATAACGTACATTTCTCTGGTATAACTTCGCTTACTAATTTTGTTTGTTTGTATTTTTTTCTATAAAATGATCAAATGTGAACAATAGCCCAAATCTACAAGGTTTATGAACTGAGTGATGCAATCGAGCTCGGTAACCGACAGTGCCAATTTCAACCGAATAAATCGTATTGGGGGCGACGGGGGGAGGGGGGGGGGGGGGTGGGGGGGGGGGGGGGGGGGGGCTTAGACCAGTGGCGTGCGCAGAATATTGTGAGTGGGGGGGGGGCCACCTGGCCATAAATGAAATTCCCCCGACTATTTGAGTAAAGAACTGCGCGCGTAGCGTGCGAAAATTTCGAATTTACACCTTTTTTTGCACGATTGAGCTACATTTTGGCTCTAAACAAGCTTGTACCAAGAATATTGCATTTTTGGAAAACATACCGCCCCCCCCCCCCCCCCTTTGCGCACGCCACTGGCTTAGACCAACCCGAATTTGAATAGGCCTTATCGCCAAGTAGCCTTGATCAGGCTTCTAAAATTACTCAGTAAAATAAGACAGTCCGATCTCGTCCGCAACTAGCTGGCGTTCCAATTTAGGGAATCCAGTCTCTCTGTGCCAAACTGGGCACACCTAGTTGAATACAGTATGCTAAATGTCTTACGGGTAGCACCTTTCTGAGGTTTTACACATGTACATTGTACCAATACCGGAACCAGAAGAGGGTGTTGTTACAACAAGGACGGAAAATAAGACTAAAAGTTCTAGAATCATGTTTACGTAAAGTTAATTGTAGCTCTTTTATTCACCATACTCGGCATCTAAACCAAGATATAACATAGCGACCAATACATTCCACCATGTTCCCTGCTCGTTGGACTTCCTTGAACCGAATGAAGGCGCAGTTCTTTATCAATGTATGGAACCGGCGACACATGCCACACTATACCCGGGCGAATCCACCCCGTAGTTAACATTTGAATAGGGGTATGTAAATCCATAATGTAATAAGCTTTATTCCGAAACATATATTTTGTTTTTATGACATTGATTGGCCATCCTCCCGACCACCAACCATGGCTTGTTTTTAATGTATTTACTTATATCCTTTCCCTGGTGTTAAATTATTAGACGGCCTATTCAAATGTTAACTACGGAACAGAACATTGCTCCATTGGTCATTAGAATATCATGTTGTAAACATTATCTAAATACCAAATAAGTGTATTGCCTTTGAAGCCATGCAGAATTCGCCATAAAATGAGGTTTTGCTTGTTTTTCTCCCCAAATTTAACCCTCTTTAATACATAACACCTGACAGGGTTCTGAAAAAAGCATACCTTTTTATTATAAAAATCGAAAGGTTTTGGAAAAAAGTACCCCTTCACACGTTGCGCGTGTAACGTGCTCGAACTCATAAAACACCCATTCGTTTAGGCCACGACAAAGATACAGGCCCGACAGACCTTTTTTTAGAATTTCCCAACAACTTTGTGTTTTTTTAGAATAGTGTGGAAATTGCCTTGAGTTAAATTAACCAAAAAATATATAAATACAAATATATACAAATATATGACATAGAAAATTGAACCCTTGTTCAACACATTATCACTACAAATTTGTTTCGTGTGGGAACACAACCACACTCATCAGGTGATGTAATATATGACTATTTGTTTGGGGCGCGCAGGTTTGGGTACGCCAACTTTAGGAACACACCTTCCATTTTAAAATTGTTGACTCGGTGGCACATTTCCCGAAATGTTTGAAAAAGAAGAAAAATCTGCCCGACCGACCGTCCATACCCATTATACCTGGTGAGGTCAGTTTGCCCGTAATCACAGAAAATGGTGCACTCCCGTTGCCATATTGGGTCGTCCGAGACGCGTGGCCAGCGTCGTCTGATTTTGACAGCCAGTTTTAAAGCCCCCTCAAGGTTTAAGGATATAACCATTGGGTGCACACCACCATAAGACATTACTACGCGTGCGTGTTATGTCATCAGTCACTTATTATGAATTCCCTTCTCTTCTCTCCTATTTGAGCCTTCATTCTTTTTGTTGAATTTCAAGGACTTCAAATATCGTAAAAACCCCGTTTTGTTTTTCTGGCCAATTCAGTTGTCTGCGATGATAAACTTGCTCAAGATTTGTTCGTGTTGTTTTTGATTTTAGATTAAAAACCTGATTCAAGTTTGTTAAAACAAAACAAAGACTTAGACCTTTGCTGAGTACCCGGCAAAATGTTGACATTTGAAGGCATGTTGGCGCAGCGGCATTATACACTCTTAGAAGGTCAGGATCAAATATGAGACGAAAAGGATCAATTTTGATCCAGAAGCGGTATCACATATGAGCTTACCCTTTCCGGATCAAAGTGATCCGACAAGCAGGATCAAAAAGTTTGATCCGAAATGGGATCAAATATTTCTGTCAAATGATACTGAAACTTAATCGGATGTACCTGTAGCTTATGATCCTACTCCAGGATCAAACTGAATCAAAGAAAAAGTGAAAACATAGGGGGTCATCGGGTGACAGATTGTAAAAACAAGCATGCATGCAAGGGTCTTTCGGTGACACCGGGCCAAAAAAGGGGGGTATTTTTGATGGAGCCTGGTGTGAAACCTAATATTGATTGAGTGCCCCCACCCCCGGGTGCACACTGCAGACTATATATCGAGTGCAGTAAGCTTACTACATCGTGTAGGCCTAGTACATCGCAGTGATCGTGACATTTTGTGAGGAGCATTTTGACCGAAAATCGTACTGATGGCACTGGTCAGGTACAAGAAATTTGTTCACAAGAATAGAGCATGTTCAAACATAAAAAATACTTCAACTACTTTACCGACAAAATCATGTAACATTTTACAGATTAGACTGGATAACTTACCGCGGTATTTCACCCTTGTTTCAACTGTGGCGACCGAATTCCAAAGATCGTCTGCTTGTCGTCTATCGGTTTGCGAAAGAGTGACGTCAGTCACTCATTGACCAATGAACTGTTTCATCGAATTGATCCGGAAATCAGATCAAAGTTGATCAAGGTGAATTTGATCCGTTTGTTGATATCTATCTGGAAACGGATCAAAACGATCCGAAAATGATCCTTAAAGGATCAAAACAAAGTGAGCCGGAAATCTACTCATGTATTTGATCCTGACCTTCTAAGAGTGTACCCTCGCTTTGCACCAATGAATCCCGGGTTCGAAATCTGTGCTCGGTCGGGCTTTATGTGCATTTGGTTTATCACGATCCATATACGCTCTCGCAGGTTTTCTCCGGGATCTCCGGTTTCCTCCTGCTTTAAAAATCTGTGATTAGTTGTTTCGGATATCAAAAACTTCCTTGACCCAATGGTATTAGGGAAGCTGCATTGAAAAATGGTGGATGTTACAATCTAAGTGCGGATAGGTTTGCGCTAGAAATTGGCAGCAACCTAGTTGATGCGACCTGATTCTGATGATTCACCAGCAGCGAAATTATAGCGCTTTGATCACTTTGGAAAGGCGCTATATAAATACTAATTATTATTAGACATCCGATTAGCGACTACAACACCATCGCACGCTCGCCTCCGGTAACTGAGGTGGTGTGCACTCTTACGTTATCAATCTTAGAAATTGTAGATTGTTATACCTTTTCAGACCACCTTAACCTATAACCTAAACGACGCACTTTTAACCTGTAGTAGCTAAACATATGTAACAATGACTTAATATTTTAAATTGTTAAAAATATTGTGCAGCCATTTTGAATGATGCGGAAGACATAAAGGTTTGAAGCCTCATACACAAGAACTAAACATGCTACCTCCTGTAAACTTATCCATTTGATCTCATCTTAAACTCTTCCATCAATTTTTCCCCCAAAAAATTAGGTCTAGAAATGAGTTGGGACAGTATTACCGTTCTTGAGCATGTTGAGGGTACCAAAACGCTTGTTTGTAGTGATATTAATAAATGGCATGGTTACCACCATCAAGGGAAAGAAATAGAGTCCAAAGAAGCATGTTTCTTATATTTTTAAGATTCTAATAATTCATTATTATTCCATGCGCCATTACCCATTTTTCATTCTAGCTTGTCTTTGATTCTGTTACTTTTAAGGCGCACAGTGGCCCGAGTGGTTTTATGACTATTTTATACAATTGGTCGGTCATATCTTTGCAATTATACCACTGATTAGAACCAAACAAAGTGTTTGAAGCTATATAATGACTTTAGAAACATGTCTAATGATGCAAAGATTAAAATAAAATCACGATATACCAATTTAGTGTGGGGAAACAAGCAACATTATTTAGCGATAAAAGTCATATACTTATAGGCAAGCAAATGGGAATTCCTGTGCATAAAATACCGTGAAAAGACGCGTTATATTTGTTTTATTGCACAGCGCGATGGTTATTGCCTTTAGTGTATTTTCTGTTGTTATCGCTTTATTATCCCGTGCTATTGCTCCAATTGAAATAAATGAAGCATATACTAAGTTACTAACTAGTTCATCTGACCAAGACATCTTTTTCTGTTCAAGGGTCATACGCACAAAGAGGAAAGAAAGGAAAATACTAATTCTTGAATTCCTGTGATTAGGCAAACAATATTGCTTATTGGGAGCACGAAAATAGTTTTTAGAATAACTGGTATTAAAAATCCTTTCATCAGTTTTATAAATAAAAAAAGGATTTTTTTTCTTGTTGTCAACTTTCAGTGTAGCTTATTGCGTATTTCGTAACGGATACAAGCAGAACATACAGCGAAAGCGATTCCCTAATCATCTATTTTATCCTAGTTAGGATTTCAAGTTGGTTACAAAAAGTATGTAAATCACCACCTCTAACATAACTAAATACTACTGCTCTAATTGAAATAAATGAAGCATACGGTATACTAACTGGTTCGTCAGACCACAGGAAATCTGTTTTTATTTCATATCTAAGAGCGTGTTTCTGGCACTGCAAAAAGTAAACGCTAATAAACGCTAAGTTTCAATCGGTCAGTTTTGAATCCCCCTGTTTCTACTCGCGACTAGTTACCGCTAAGTTTATCGATCCTAGACGATGGACCACGACATTTGACCTTTTGTAATACCAAACAATTTCACCGCACCTGAAAAAGATTACTTCACAATAATGTGACACGGTTCACAGCGCAAACAGCTACGAATCGCCTTTCTGTTTCTATTGGGTTTATTGCCGATTATTGCCGGTTCCAAACCTGGTTTGTGAAGGTTTTTGGGATTACCAAAAATACCGATTATTGCCGGGTTCTGCTTGTTTCTACTGGGCAAACTTAGCGTTAATTAGCGTTTTTTTCCTCAGCAGAAACACGCTCTAAGCGGTAACTTTTCGCGAGGAGAAACAGGGGGGATTAAAAAACCGACCCATTGAAACTTAGCGTTTACTTTTTTGCAGTGCCCCAGCAGGACACGCTCTATGAGTGCCATACGTACACAAATTGGGAAGTTCCAATTCTGAAATTCCTGTGATCAGGCAAATAATTTTTTACAAAAACCTGAATATATAAATCACCACCACTTATATAATATCGGTTTCAGCAAATGTGTCACGTCTTGCATATTGGCGGAGGTGCAATGTTGACTTGGTGGGGATATACTAGTTGTAAATTGCTATTGCCATGTTAATACTCGGTTAATCCTCTTACATATTGCGCTCTAGTAATAAATGATCAATACGTCTTTCTGAAATATAAAAGCTCAGAAGAATACTCAGAATGTTACTTTAACAGGTGAGTATTAGGCCAGATATATATATTTGGTGTGTTACTTATGGAAGGAGGCACTCAAGTTGATGTTACTCCCTTGGCCTTTATAATCATCTAGGTTTATGTCCACAAAATAAATGGACACAATAATGTTTTAGGTGATTGAAAGAAGCTCAACATGGGCTCAAATTAAACTTCATGTTACAAAGCACAACAACACTTTCAACATCAATGATAATCAAACAATATACGATAAGGCATTGTAAAAAGTGTTCCCATCAGACTTAAAACATGCGTGTCGTCACGTCCGGGAAATTAAAAATTCGTACTGGGAAAATAGATCACAAGTGTGATATTGACATTCCCTAAATATTATCATCAAATTATCTGAGGATCCAGATTTGTTAAAAGTATTTGGTAAGCGTATAAAAACATGTTTAATATTGTAGGCCTATTAAATCATATGCAGTTTTCTTTTCTGGCATGTTTCAGGATCGAAGTTATATTGATTTTTTCGGGAAACAGTTTTTTTACCTCTCCCAAAGTGTGGACAGGCCCAAGAGGACACATTTGCAGAAACCGATTGTAACTACTTATTGTTCCAATTCCAAATGGGATAAATGAAACATACCAACTGGTTTGTCTGACCAAAAGAAACCTTTTTAAGTTCATGATTAAGAGTGACATACACACAAATTGGAAGGGAAATGCCAATTCCGGAATTCCTGTGATCAGGCAAACAATCAAATTTGTTACAAAAATGTAAATCATCACCACTAACTACTATATATGCTGCAATTGAAATAAATGAAAGTACACCAACTGGTTTGTCTGACCTTACCAATTCTGGAATCTCTATGATCAGGTAAACGATAACGGGAGCGTGACAAAAATATAGACATATAGATAATATTGGATTGAAATATGATATAGGACAAACATGCTGTTTTTCTATTTTTTTAAATTTCAGCGCAGCTCATTGGGTATTTCGTCGCGGATACAAGCATGAAGTACAACGAAAGCGATCTCCTTATCCTCTATTGCAGGGTGGTTCAGAATAAAGTAAACCAACATCTGGCTGCTATTTTCTTCTATTTACTAATACTTGTTTCTACATTTCTTGGCGTTTTATTAAAGCATTGGTTATCCAGCATCACTTGGTAAAACATTTAATATCTGGATTATTTTTATTTATGAAATATGGTAGTTTAAAGATATTATGTGAAAATATGACTTGTTCACAGAAGTCATGGTCAAAATATTTGATCTTAGGCCATTTCAATTTTTACCAACTCGTATTGTTTGCTTATTCATTATTCATTAAAGACAACAATGTTGTATAAGAGGGCAGTTTTACGTATCTTTGAATCCTGTTCAGAATTGTTTAGTCAAATGGACGGTGGACAAACTAATTTTGCACACAAACGTTCCACATGACAGAAACAAAATGAGCTAAGTCTTAGTGTTTGGCCCAGTAATGCTTAATGTATCCTATGCTTTGATAAAATCAAAATATATTTTCCACATTTAATAAGTAAGTAGGTAAAATTGGCTGCCAAAAATGGTTTAACTTTTTTTCACCACACTGTATTTGTATCCTAGTAAAGTTTTCAAGTGCTATACAAAAACCTAAGGATATAAATCATCACCACTAACATAAGTATAGTTCTATACTGCTGCAATTGAAACCAATGTAGTATATACTAACTGGTTCGTCTGACCACAAGACCACATCTTTTCCAGTTCATATATAAGATGGTCATACGCACAAATAGGAGGGAAAATACCAATTCTGGAATTCTTGTGATCAGGCAAACAATATTGGGAGCATGACAACATTATATACACAGATAAAATCAAGTGTGTTACAAAGCCTAAATATATATATCACCACCACTAATGCAACTAACTACTAATGCTACAATTGAAATAAATGGAACGTACCAACTGGTTCATCTGACCACAAGAAACCTTTTTCAGTTCATAACTCAGAGGGTCATGCGCACAAATAGCTAGGGGAATACCAATTATGGAATTCCTGTGATCAGGCAAACAATAATGGGAGCATGACAACATAATATACACAGATAAAATTGAGTGTGTTACAAAACCTAAATATATATATCACCACCACTAATGTAACTAACTGGAACATACCAACTGGTTCGCCTGACCACAAGAAATCTTGTTCACTTTATAACTAAGAGAGTCATAGGCACAAATAGGAAGGGGAATACAAATTCTGGAATTCCTGTGATCAGGCAAACAATAATGGGAGCATGACAACATTATAATTATACACAGATAGAATCAAGTGTGTTCCAAAACCTAAATATATATATCACCATCACTAATGTAACTAACTACTATACTGCTCCAATTGAAATAAATGGAGCATACCAACTGGTTCATCTGACCACAATTAGAAACTTTTTTCAGTTGATAACTAAGAGAGTCTTTCGCACAAATAGCTAGGGGAATACCAATTATGGAATTACTGTGATCAGGCAAACAATAATGTGAGCATGACAACATTATATACACAGATAAAATCACGTGTTTTCCAAAACCTAAATATTATATCACCACCACTAATGTAACTAACTACTACTGCTACAATTGAAATAAATGGAACATACCAACTGGTTCGCCTGACCACAAGAAATCTTTTTCACTTGATAACTAAGAGAGTCATACGCACAAATAGGAAGGGGAATACCAATTGTGGAATTCCTGTGATCAGGCAAACAATAATGGGAGCATCGAAACATTATATACACAGATAAAATCAACTGTGTTACAAAACCTAATTATATATATCACCATCACTAATATAACTAACTACTACTGCTCCAATTGAAATAAATGAAACATACCAATTGGTTCATCTGACCACAAGAAACTTTTTTCAGTTGATAACTAAGAGAGTCTTTCGCACAAATAGCTAGGGGAATACCAATTATGGAATTCCTGTGATCAGGCAAACAATAATGGGAGCATGACAACATTATATACAAAGATAAATTCACGTGTGTTCCAAAGCCTAAATATATATATCACCATCAATAATGTAACTATCTACTACTGCTACAATTGAAATAAATGGAACATACCAACTGGTTCGCCTGACCACAAGAAATCTTTTTCAGTTGATAACTAAGAGAGTCTTTCGCACAAATAGCTAGGGGAATACCAATTCTGGAATTCCTGTGATCAGGCAAACAACAATGGGAGCATCAACACATTATATACACAGATAAAATTAACTGTCTTACAAAACCTAATTATATAAATCATCACCACGAATGTAACTAACTACTTACTGCTGCTCCAATTGAAATAAATGAAACATATCAACTGGTTCGTCTGACCACAAGAAACCTTTTTCAGTTCAAAGGAAAATACCAATTCCTGATTTCCTGTGATCAGGCAAACAATGATGAAAGCATTAACAAACTAAACTATATACATATGGGCGATTCCACGGTAACACGCGTTACATTTAAGCGCGCCATTCTTTATTCTCCACTCTATAACTGTAAAAATAATTTAAATTAAGTTTTCATCTTTTGTATTGTAATACCCAAGACTTAAGGCTAGATCCTCATGCTAACACCAATATGAAGTATTAGCTCAACATAATGTAAAACCGCTCCGAATATCGGTAACACGCGTTACGAAAAAAGACACACTAAAAAAATTCCCAACTTTGTTTTGCTTGTGTATTTAAACTAACCAACCTACAATCAATTGGTCACTACTATAAGCAAGTACCTGTCTAAGGTTTATAAAACTAGAATAATAACAAGAATTCAAGTTATCACTTTTTTGTAAATTGCAAAATAGTCGGTAACACGTGTTACGGTAACACGCGTTACACTTTGTCCAGCCATAATTTACCAGCATTAGATTCTTTATTTATTTTCTAAATTGAAATTAATTTTGACTTTGGCAATTGAACTAACATATTAACCATAACTAGTGATAAATAACACATAAAGAATTGAGGTTTTAGCACGTTTTCCTGAATATGAGTTTGGTAACACGCGTTACGACATTTTGATGGCTTATTGTGGAGTGGTGGTTATGAATTGTTCTAATTGTTTACTATTTTTAAATAGGGCATAACTAGTAGAATTAAAATTATAAGTGGCATAAATTAAAACCATATCATTTAGGAAATATTTTCAAAAAAGTGTTGCTCCGGTAACACGTGTTACCATTTTGGGAGTAAGAAAAGTATAATTTTTTCATAGTAAACAATAGCCAACTGCTGTAACATTTTTTTCCTGAATCTTTGCATGAGCTTTGAACAACATAAAGGTAAAAATAAATATTTTGGAGCAATTTTTAGTTTTGCTCCGTCACATTTTCATGGAATCGCCCATATGCAATTGGTATAAGTATCTATTGTATCCTGATCAGAATTTCAAGTTGATTAAAAAAACAAATGTAAATAACCGCCACCATAACTCAATACTACTGCTCTAATTGAAATAAATGAATCATATACTAACTGGTTCGCCTGACCACAGGAAATATTTTTTCTCGGATATCTAAGAGTGGCATACGTACACAAATAGAGAAGTTCCAATTCTGAAATTCCTGTGATCAGGCAAACAACCAAGTTTTGTTATACAAAAACCTGAATATATAAATCACCATTACTAATATCACTTTTAACTACTTATTGCTCCAAACTCCAAATGTTATAAATGAAACATACTAAATTGTACGTCTGACCACAATAAACCTTTTTAAGTTCATAATTAAGCTATTCAAATGCACATAGGAAGGGAAATACCAATTCTGACATTTGTGTGATCAGGCAAACAACAATGCGAGCACAAACAAACTATATACATATGCAATTGGTTAAATTGAAAGATCATAACACATAGTGCTTACAAATAGTATTTCACAATCCTGCATCTTAATTAGGATTTCAAGTTGGTTACACAAATCTATGTAAATTCATCACCACTAATATTCCAAACTACTTATTGCTCTAAATTAAATAAATGAACCAAACTGGCTCGTTTGACCACAAGAAACCTTTCTAAGTTCATAACTAAGTGTGTCACACGCACACATTGGAATGGAAATGCCATTTCTGGAATTCCTGGGAACAGGCAAACAATCAAATTTGTTACAAAAACTTAAATATGTAAATCACCACACTAACATAAACTAAGTACTACTACTCCAATTTAAATAAATGAAAACATAACAACTGCCTCGTCTGACCATAAGACCCTTTTTCAGTTCATAACCCTAAAGGGTCATACTCACATATAAGAGGGAAAATACACATTCTGGAATTACTGTGATCATGCAAAATATGTTGTTTAATGGAAGCATTACAATATATGTATACATAGATGGTATTGAAAGATAATATAGTACAAGCCAAACACAGTGCTGTAAGTAATTAAAATAACTAGTATTCAAAATCCTCTCATCTCACCAGTTTTATAACAAGAAACACCATTGTAAATATCAGTGTAGCTTTAAGCGTGTGTAGTCAAGGATACAATAATAAAATACAACAAAATCGATTCCCTAATCATCCATTGTATTTAGGCTAATTTGGATTTCAGGTTTGTTACAAAAACTTAACGATAGACATTACTAACATATTGCTCTAATTCAAATAAGTGAAACATACCAACTGATTCGTCAGACGCCTCTTGTGAATGTTATTTCATGACAGGGCGAAAGGCGCTATTGGGTTGTTGTGTGGGCAACCTTGATCAGAAACACTCATAAAGCTTCAAAAGAAAAAGCACACTTGTTCATCACTGTCTTGATAATCTATGATCAAACGTCATTGATTTCAAACTGTATTCTGATGACACCACTATTTTCTTACTCACACGGTGATATCAATAGCAACTCATAAATGAAGTTAATATGATTAAAGAGGGTTTCAAGCAAGTACATCAGTGTGAATTATATATGTTAGAAAAATAATTATCGAGCCCAAACTGCATAATTATAGAGAAAAAAAAATTCACAAAACCGAATAAAAACTACTATCTCTCAACTTGCAATTTTCAAAATAAGCATGGCGTCATTGACACCGGGACCTTCAATTACATCGAATTTTAAAAATTGTATGTTGAGAGTATTTAATCGTTTTTTATGACAAGTTTGATGTTTTATTCTATATACCTACGCGATTTGGGCTTGACAATTATTTTTCTAACATATAATGCACAATGTTGTACTTGTTGAACCCCTTCTGTAACGAAGAATTGAAGGAACATAGCAATTGGCTGAAGCAGCTAAACCAATAAATGCCAGCAAAACAATTAACATGATACCAGGTAACCTCATGTGACTTCCGAAAAGACACAGGATAATTTAAATGATACATACCTTAAACAACCCTTTACTTGAAAAGAGTAACATTTACTACATTTCTGGGTGTGCGAATTCATGAAGAAAAAAAACCTGCCCATTGATTGTATAACAAAACAATATTAAAGAATACTTTAGCTCAGCAAAATATACTACAAGCGAATTCATTACAATGTACTTTAATCTTATCATCGGTATATGATTCTCCTTTAAGCATGAAGAATCGAATCTGGATAAACTCGTTGTACAAATGTGGGCAATACGATTAGCCTCTACCAGTAACTAATTCATAAAGATTAGATATTAACTTTTGCCATATTGATAATTAATTTTCTAACGGTTTTTTGATGTATGCATATACTGGATAATGGGTTGTTCATGTACAAATTATCATTCCACATCGGTAACTAGTTTTAGTCTCAGCCGTGGGGTGAAGTTTACTTGTTAAAATATAATATATATAATTATATTTTCTTGGGCACATGCCGCTAACTCACTGATTACCATTTGCTGGATGAGAAGATGGTGGTATATATCTCAGCGACACTATTGCTTACGTTTGCTAGGAGAATCTGAAGAAGAAGAGGAGAAGGAGACGAAATTAAAGAAAAGGTGTGATGTAGGTCCAAGATACTGGTAATATTGGTACATGACATTTGGCAGTATCGCTCGATACTGGTACAATAAAATTGTACCAGCATCTGTCGATACTGGAACACCCAAATTGAGTTGCAGTATCAACCAATAACATCGGGCAATACTAAAAAAAGAAAGTACCAGTATTGAACGATACTGGGTGTTCTAGTATTATCGGTCGATACTAGTCGTCAGCTAGTACTGCCCAGTATATGGGACTTAAAGTACATTTTCCCCCGATAGTAGTTCTCATTGAACAAACCATATTTAACCTCGGCTAAATTCCATTTCGAAAGAAATGTGCTATTTTTAAAAACACGATATATTGGATAGAGCACCCTCTTTTGAGAATCAGATACATGGCACAACCTCCAAAATCAGATCAGCAATTGACCCGTCCATCACCCCCAACAGAGGCCCATAAGCTATTGTTTATCTCAACATTCTTATTAAAAGGAGTTTGGCCTCGTTTCCCTGTCGTAAACATTGTCTACCATTATTTTATCAAGTTTATCCCATTAGGCCTACGTGTATCAATATAATATGGATATGACCAAGTTAGGTCAATGTTGGACTTCATATGAAAAAGAAATGGCGAAAACCAAAAGGTGTTGACTAAATATTTGACAGGACCAATCCCCCCCCCCCCCACCCCCACACAACCGACACACTAAGGATGCAGCCATAAGGTCTCTCCTACGGACGACCAAAAACTGTATTTCCTTTAGATTTAGCTAAAGATACGTCAAACTATCGAACATGCAGAACAAGATAAAATACCATACTTGGAAAATAACCTAGATGAAGTCGCCGTTGCATGCCTTGACATTTTTGATCCAAGTCAGGAGCTATTGATAACTGACTGATGGACAGATTGCATGCACTTTTTGGACTGAAATGACATGAAACTATAAATTAAATGTATATATTATCCAAACCTGCAGACTGCCACATATGACCATACTGACTTTCGATGATTTCAGGATCGTCGAGTGGGATGCTTTTAAAGCCTTTCTCTACTACCAAGAAGAAAGTTGCCAGTTGTTGTTTCTCTTTTCCTCCTCGAGTGGTTGAGTTTTCAAATGTGACATAGATCTTAGATACAGATTAATAAAAACATCGGAACAGCTATTTAAAACGCTTTATTAGTGTACATATAAACTGTGAGGCAAATGTGGCTATTCCAGAAGCTTTGATATTCTAACCCACTGAAAAATACCAAAAATCAATGCATTTTAAAACCATTAATGATATCAAGCTTAAGGGTGCCTGATATTTATAGATTATAAATATAAGTAGGCCTACAAAAAATGTCACGGGATTGATTGGAATTTAAATGTTTGTTTTTAAAAACGTCGATCTTTCGTCTTACGCAGTACGGCTCCTTGACCAGACGACGGTGGGCACGCGAATCCTAAATTTTGAATTCGTATTGGAATAACACGTAATCCCGAATGTTAATCTTATCATTTTGAAAAATTCATCATAATTAGAAGAATTGTTTTCCAATCCAAAACCGTTGGAGTTAACCATTGCAAATGCTATTTTTTAAATTATTTTCATCGCTAAATATTTCAAAATGGCGAACTCCCTTTGCCATATTGGAACGATGAAATCGCTTGGCCATCGTCGTCTGTCTGTCGATGATGATTACACGCCCTCTACAATACAACTTACGCTCTACTACATTATTACTAAAGGCAAATAAACCCAACGGACCGCGCGCGTAGCTTTTAAGACTGAGTATTTTTAAAACACAGTCGCATCTAGGGGATGAAAGTTGGAGAAATCATTTCATATTTGGTCCACACATCAGTTATGATGAACCATCTCATATTATGGTGATAAATCTTTCATCGCGAGTCCCAGTGTTTCTAGATCAAAACACCCTAAATTTGCCAATTTCGACCATTTTAGCCTATATTCAGAAACGGGTAGTTTTAGTTTAAACCCTCCAACTGCAAAACGATTTCGCACAAGACACTTACAGTGCAGTATCATCTTAAGATACCTATAGAGTATATAACATGTGCAGCATTACATTTAGTTTAGCTTCTGTAACTTTTGTTTTATAATGGGATCAAAATTGAGTTTTTCATGAAAAATAGCTCAAATTATGTGTCAAATTAAAAACGGGAATTATGTTACGTCTAGCAACCAAATTTAAAAATTCACATATTAATGCAATCTATATATCTTCAACATATAAAAAATCACCGTTGGCTTTTTATTCCTAAAAGTCGCTGTGTGACGTCAAAGTTACGTGTGTATATCACTCTATATAAAATGTTGGAAAATGAATGACGCATAGTATATCAACCATCTCAGTTCAGTTCAGTTTATTTTCCACAAATGAGAATTACTTTTGAAAATGATGCTTCTTCAAATTTAATGTTTTGGAAATTATGTAAATAGGCTATATGCTATGAATCCATTTGTTTCTGATGAAAAAATAATATTGTCCTCATTCTTTTAATTTCAACCCAGCTTAACCAATGACATAAGCTTATCCGTGTATATGAAACATAATGCGCACAATAATTACCTTATTGTTATCGTCCTTTTTGTCTCCGTCATCCTTTAATGCTTTGGCTCCATTCAGCTGCACCTGACTGAATTTGTTCTTAGTTGTGGTTTCCAATTTGCACTTGTAAGCTGCGTAGCTTGGCTTTCGTTTTGTGGAAACATACACTTTGCCCTGTACACGTAATAACATATTTCATGCTAAATTATTAATCGGATTGACGAATCCTCGCAGTAACTATTATTTATCCCCTGTTTTTGCATGCAATACGAAAAGATAATGGTTTGGGTTCGTATCATATTTTTCGTTAAGAACAAACAGGGGATAACGAATTCATCATTCAGTGATTAAATGCTTAGTTTAAGGTAATAGCACGGAAAACAGGTACAAATATCTTCGAAATTTATATTTACAAGTGCAACATAATGATCGCAGTAATACTTATTATATTGTTAAATTAACGATCCGCGACCCTTCGGAATAATGACCCTTTTGGTTTTTTTCGGAATAATAACCTTATTGTATTTTCGAAATAACGATCCTTATTGTATATTCAGATTAATCGACGAAATAGCGTTGAATTACCGCGAATGGTGGTTACCACCGATATAGTTTGTGTACTACTCAATGGGTACAGTTCACAGCATCTTGTGCGTCTAAAATAAGAACCATAATAGCTATGCATCTCAAATTTTGGGACACAACGTTTTTAAGGATGACCTTTCATGTAGAATAGAAAACTTCAAGTTGAAAATCGGAACATCTACCTTTAAGTCTTTTGATGAGAAAAGAAAAAGTAAATAATGACCTCAAAGTCAAAGGTTACTAAGGGGTCATTGACCTATTCAGGGGTTAAACTTTAGACATGCTTCGATTTTAATCGAACTATTTGCATCTTAGGTTTTTAGATGAGACAAGACAAAAATCAATCAAATCCACAGGATCCTAGTCAGGAAGGGGTGAGTAGGGGTACACAGGGGTAACATTCAAATCATGTTCCGATTTTGCCCAGACTTATTGTGCCCCTTAATAATAATTTTATCCGATTGGATCCTCCATCATGTGCATTCACATACCTGTCCTCCGTCAGAGATTTTCATGGACACCGTTACATATGGGTCATCTGTAGGCATTTGGAAGTAGAAATGACGTCGCTCCCCATTCTTCTCTGAAGTTCCTTGGATGGCATTGTTTACTTTGATTTCAACCGGTGCTGTAATATATTACTTGTTGTTAGGCCAAAACATGCAACAATCATGTTCATACTTTCATCGGGACATTTATGCACAATTTGATACAAATCAATGGTTATCGTAGTTACAAATGCAAAGTAATGCAATATACTTTTGTTAAACATGGTGACACATATTCACAATAGTATTTAGGAATATAATCATGTCAAAAACATGGCGTAAGATACCTAATTTACATTTTTGAGATTTGAATAATTAATTAGCTAATTTGCATATTTGATAAGCTATTGTCAGTTTAAAAGATACATCATACCACAGGTAACCATCCTACCAAATTTCAGTAGTTTACTACACACAGAACTTAGCTAGACTTCGTACTTTTTTTAGGATTTCCGCATTACGGATTGAATTTTTGCAAATATAGTGCATTTTCAGGAACCTGATGTACAAAATATATGGAATAAAATACACTTCTGATTTTCCATCACCGTATACACATGTAAGGAGTATGATGAGTAATGCCTTTTAGTCATTTTAAGAACATGGCTATCAAAATAAATAGATTCCTAGATCATGGACTATTGACTGCCACAAATTATTTTTCTCGTTCAGATCTTTATAATCTTTCCGTTGCAGGTCATCATACAGTTGGATAATCCTGCATCGAGTGTATCACTTTCACCTTAAATGCATCCGGCCATGTTGAATGAAATTGGGGATTTTTAACAGCGTGATTCTGGATGAGATAACCCTTTGATCATATGTCCAGCAGCCAATCAGAATCGTTTGTCGCGCACGAATTGTATAGCTAGAGTTGAATTATTTCAATTCTAGCGAATTTGTCGCGCGAAAGGTTTTTCTTTCGCGGAGGTACGATTTCCTCTCGCGAAGGTTGTAAAATTCTACCCAAAAAAATTGTCGCGGCGACAAATTCGCGTCCGCGAAATGGAGTATGCATCGGACTTTACAGATTTGAATCCCGGCGACAAAAACAAGTGGGCCGAGATCAGAACCCACATATAGGGTCTCGAATGTTGCCCAGAGGACCCATAACTCATTGTTGAGGCGGAATCCTAAAGCAGTTAAAACTTTGATGACGTCAGAAAATACGTAATAAATGTACCGTATTAGGTGCTTCATGGACTAAACGGGGGGAAACAGGCTCGGGCATGCATTTCTACAAATCTTTGTATCTCAACAAGCTGATTTTAGATTAGTTTCGCCAATTAAGATTATAAACTTTTACTTTTATATCCCTAAATATGTAGCACTAATGTTTCCGACACTCTGTATATTTCACAGTTCTTCAACATGATATCGGACCAAGAATCTTACCTTGCGAGGCTACTGAAAGGACTTTCGCCAATATGTGTTGAACATGATCGAATCCCTCGATATCTTTAACACTGTACATCTCGCTAGGCTTGTTTGCCATCTCATCAAGCTCTGTGCTTTTGACTTGAGAGCCAATTCCAATTGCGATAACTGTAATGCCTGATGATCTGGCTTTGTCTGCAGGTATCTTTGGCTTGTCATGGGCCTGGCCATCTGTCATAACTATACAAACTCGTGGTACCACGTCGCTCTGCGGTCGAGCACCGTTGTCAGGATTGAACAAACATTCTGTCATTTTGCTGATCGCTTGCCCTGTGTACGTCCCGTTTCCATTCTGATATCTAAAGCAATAAAAACATGCACACGTATCGGTAAGTGTGTTCATGGCTTATTATAACCTTTGGTTGTAAGCACGGCAGTGGCGTATCAAGTGTGTGTGTGTGGGGGGGGGGGGGGGGGGGGGGGGGGGGGGGGGTTGTGGGGGTGCAATTAGGTGCAAATTAGGTGCAAGAAAGAGAGAAAGAGAGAAAGAAAAAAAGGAGGAAAGAAAGAAAGAGGAAAGAAAGGAAAGGAGGGAAAGAAGAAAGGAGGAAAGAAAGAAAGGAGGAAAGAAAGAAAGGAGGGAAAGAAAGAAAGGAGGAAAGAAAGAAAGGAGGAAAGAAAGAAAGGAGGCAAAGACAGAAAGGAGGAAAGAAAGAAAGGAGGAAAGACAGAAAGGAGGAAAGAAAGAAGGAGGAAAGAAAGAAAGGAGGAATGAAAGAAAGGAGGAACGAAAGAAAGGAGGAAAGAAAGAAAGGAGGAAAGAAAGAAAGAGGCAAGAAAGAAAGGAGGCAAGAAAAAAATGAGGAAAGACAGAAGGGAGGAAAGACAAAAAGGACGAAGACACGAAAGAAAGAAAGGGAAAGAAAGGCAAAGGGAACGAAAGAAAGAAGCCCTATACCAATTACCGAATGCGTAATGATAATGTTGTGTCTGCATAACTGTAGGGTTTCAGCAGCATCCGTGATTTTTTAAAGCGAAATCCGTGGGCAGTTTGTGTAAAATCCGTGATTTCCGCGATTAGTGTGATTTCAAGCAAAACCGAGATCAAACTGTGGGAAACGACACGTTAAATCCGCGCGGTCATATTTTTAAGCACTCAATTACAAATATATATTACTCAAGGGACATTATAGTAAATAAATAAGTGTTAGATTGGAATAAACATACGAGGTAAACACCAAAAACAATAACAAGGAAAGGGCGATATAAAAACAAAATCAAGCAGTGTAGTTCTCTAAAATGACTCAATTCGGATAATTTTTGATGTTTCCGCGATGTTAGGGTACAATTTCCCAAATCCGTGATCAAGTATGAAATCCGTGAATTACGCCGTGAAATACGTGTTCACGGATTCTGCCGAACCCTACATATGTTAACACAAATCAAAAATGAATAAAGGCAATGTAGGCATATGAATTTGTAGGCACTGTGAACGAGCCCATTTTTATGAGATTTTGTGTCGGCGCACATGAATAGCCTAGGCCAATTCTTTTTTTGCTTATTGTCAAGACACCAATCAAAAAATTGTGTCGGAATAGTATATGCCAAGGCTAGGTCTAACGGACAATGTGTGGGACCTGTATTGCTCTTTAATTATATTAAATAATTCGCCTATAATTATGTAAGTTGCTCTCATTGTACTGATTGTAGACTCTGCAAGCCCACTATCAGTCTATCGCAAAAGTTAATTTAACTCCAACGTTTAGGTGTCGATGCAATGTAAGAGCTAAAGTAGACTCTGTCCTAACTTTGACTTGAACAATGCAAATTTTCAGTATAATTAAGACAATAAGCACAACTGTCGTTATTTGCGTGAGACCAGAATTTGTGTGTGCACCTGGGGCACAATCGATATCTCACGTAATGGTATTGGTCTATGTCGATGTCGGACATACAGGCTGTAGGCCTTAGCTATCATGCCTATATTCAGTGGCGTAGCCAGGTTATTCATATTGGGGGGGGGAGGGGCGAAAATGAAAATGAACCGACAAGATTTGTGTGAGTCAAGAAATGCGCGCGTAGCGCGTGAATTTTTTCGACTTTACACCCAATTTTTTGCACGAGTGAGCTACATTTTGGCTGTAAACAAGCTTGTACCAAAGAACATTCCATTTTGGGAAGACATAGGCCTATGCGCGAGTCGCGCAAAATTGTTCATCTGTGTACTTTTGACCATCATAATTCCATGATTCCTTTGGTCAAATGAACCGACAGTGCCAATCTCAACCGACACGACGTCAATCCCCCCCCCCCCCCCCCCCCCCCCCCCCCACCTCTGGCTACGCCACTGCCTATATTGAACATTTGACCATGTTTTGTTAGCATTATTCAACTAAACAAGATGGCTTCAGGAAAGTTTTCCATGACCATTTTAGTTTAAAAACTGATAATCTGTGTGCGCTTCGCGCGCATTCTTTCTACAGATTTCAACATTATAATGGATCTCGAACCAAACCAAATATCATATGGGGGACGTTAAAAACGTCATACTAGACCCTTTAAGTGTTAGAAATGCCAAATGCTGCGCGCTTTGCGCGTATTAGTTTCAATGTTACATTATTCAAGCAGAACAAGATGGCTTCAGGACCATTTTAGCTTAAAAACTGAAAATCTTTTTGCGCTTTGCGCGCATTCTTTCTACAGGTATCAACATTATAATAGTCTAGAACCAAACCAAATATGATATGGGGGACGTTAAAAACGTTATACTGGACCCTTTAAGTGTTAGAAATGCAAAATGTTGCGCGTATTAGTTTCAATGTTTAATTATTTGAGCTTAATTTATAGTATCAGAAGGCTTCAACCAGTTTTCAATGACCATTTTAGTTCAAAAACTGAAAATTAAGGTTTTAACATTATAATTGCCCTCAAACCATACGATTTGGATTTGGACTTGATATGTATGTCACATCCCTTAGAAATTTGAAATTTGGGACATAATAGCAACCGCCCTCTGTTGATTTTTTTATCACAAAAAAGTTTAGCTGTGTTGAGCCTGGTGGCGCTATTCATGGATGACAATTATACGACCACAGGCCTACATGTTATAAACATAGGTCGCTACAGGTGTTGAAACAATGAAAGGTGACATTAAATTAGAGAATTCACCAATGATAGATCTTAGATCATTGACGCATTGGATGAAGAAAATACTGAACTTCAACGCAAAAACATTTTCGTGGAGAATTGCTCATCAGAAGAAATACAGCAGCTGCTTAAACTTTCCTAATTTGTCTTCATCAGATTTAATTTTCATGTAGTACCTTGCGTTGAGCTTCGTCGATTTCTCAGCAATTTTGTGTATAGATCGTTAAAATCGGCTAACTAAATCGTCTATTATAGTGACACCAGTAATCGATTTTGAGAATGTAATACCTATAGATTATAATCTTGCGCTACTCTGGCAGTTCCCTCTGTAGCTCAATCGATAAGAGCGCTGTCTATGAATGCAAAGATTGCTGTGCTGCTGCTGGTTCGAATCCGCTTAGAATCACTTTTTTTTAAAAGTAAAGCAACACGCAAGTCAAACGAGGGCGTCTTGAAAATAATTCCTCTCTAAGGGATGTGATGTAACTATGCGATATCAAACCGTCAAACACGTCATACTTGACTATTTAAGTGTTAGAAATGCCAATTTTTGCGCGCGTATTAGTTTCAATGTTTCATTGTTTAAGCTTAACAAGAAAGCTTCAGGACAGTTTTCCATGACCATTTTAGTTCAAAAACTAAAAAAATGTGCGCGCGAGCAGCGCGCACATTTTCTGTAGGTTTAAACATTATAATGGCCCTCAAACCACAACAAATATTCTAAAAATGATGTGGAGGACATTTAAACGTCATACTGTACCTTTAAAATCACAATTTTTGCGCGCTTTGTATTAGTTTAAATATTTAAGATTAACAAGATGGCTTGAGGATTTTTGGCCGCCCCCATCAAACAGTCCTGGATACGCCCTTGGCTCCCCAGATTAGAATAAGTGTTAGATTGGAATAAACATACGAGGTAAAAAGCAAAAACAATAACAAGGAAAGGGCGATATAAAAACAAAATCAAGCAGTGTAGTTCTCTAAAATGACTCAATTCGGATAATGTTTGATGTTTCCGCGATGTTACGGTACAATTTCCCAAATCCGTGATCAAGTATGAAATCCGTGAATTACGCCGTGCCTGATCAACTCTTGTGTACTACATTGTTATAGTCCTTCAAAGGGGTTAGTATTTTGTTCGTATGGCAACAACAATCTTTTAGGTTGGCGCCTTTGAGAAATAGAAGTTATTATGGTCTTACTAGACAATGATGATGCAAATGCATCGTGAAATTGCCAACCAAATTGTCTCAACATACGGAATATATGCAAGTGACGGCGCGGCAGAGATGATACCTAGTAAGATCATACCAGCACAGGTGACTTAAAAGTCCCCTGTGCTGGTATGATCTTACTAGGTATGTGAACATTTGTATGTAATGTAGACATTTAATACTTTATAGAAACGCCGTCATTCACACGGAGGCTGTAGGGGCGTAACAGAGGTTGGTTGTCAGGGGGGCACAGCCAAAAAGATTCCTGGTAAAAGGTTGCCCCAATTTTTTTCCCAGTCAGTCACCTCGTGAATTTCACGTAAGTGGGGAGGGGGTAGGGTCAAACAAATTCGTACGGTCACAAAATTTCGCAGTACAAAAAGCACACTGTTGTGCTTTTTGTACTGCAAAATGTTCTTTCTTTCTTTCTTTTCCTTTCTTCTTTTCTTTCTTTCCCTTTTTTTCTCCTTTTCCTTTTGCTTTTTCCTCCCTTTTTCCTTTCTCTCTCTCTTTCCCCCTTCTTTTCCCCCTTTTCCCTTCCCCCCATTTTTCCTGGTGGGTAGGTTTGAATTTCCTGCTGAACACCTTCAGGGGGGGGGGGGGGCACTGTGCCCCCCCTGCCCCCCCCCCCCCCCCCCCCCCCCCCCCCGGCTGTTACGCCACTGGAGGTTGCCATGTTATCTAGACACCCTAGTTTCTAGAAAAAGATGCGCGTGTTGGGCAATACCAGTATTCTTTTACAGCACACTCACGCATAAGCGAAATGCAGGCGACAGTGAGCTAGCTGTCATGTATTTTAAGTAAATAAATATGAAATAATTAAATTATTAAATAAATTAAATGAATGTTATATTAGTAAAACAAAAATTAAACAAGATATCAAATAAATTGTAACATAAATTAAAAATTTACATTGAGTGTTTTAAATAAATAAATTTGAAATTACTTATAATTAGGCCTAAATATATTACATTTTTAATCACAATAGAATTAATTAATAAATTAAATGTTAAATATTCATTAAATAATTAAAAACTATTAAACGAATTAAATATTAAAACAATAAATGAACTAAATATTAAATAGGCCTATATATTAAATACAGGAAATACTTCAATTCAATAGTAACTAAATTATGAAATGAATTAAATGAATACTTTTTTTAATTCAAATAAGAATTTGATCTTTAATAAAGCACAGTACTCAAATAAAGAGACAAAATCATGGTTTGGAATATTATAATTTAATCTCATAATCGCTCATGGACATGTAGCAAAATGATATTAACTCTCCAACTAGACTACACTACACTAACACTACTACTATAAGGCCACTTACAATTAATTATTCGATTCTCGTAGCACGGGCATTGGAAAAGTGAAGAGGGAGGGTGTTTTTTTATTTTTTATTAAATTGACACATAAAAATGGATGTTTTTATGCAAAATTTGTATTGCCAGCATCTTTCAGCAGCATATGGAAAACTTTGAGGCACTTTTTAAGTTAAGTTTATGGGGTTATACCCCTAGAATTATATGAAAACACTTGAAAGTGACTGTTAGTTGATTATACATAATTAGGCCTATAAACCATAGACATTTCAGTATTATAAACTAATCTATATTAATCTATGAAAATTGATTTAAAAAATGTTTGACCATATCCCAGACATCAGCAAGTGAGGAGGGAGGGCTACGTGAATCGAATAATTTGTTTAAGTGGCCTAACAGTGAACAAACAAAACAAATCAGAACAAGCCACTCTGAACTTAAGGGTGGCTCACATAGTAGCGGCAGATAACCCGCGAAAGGCGACAGACGTTAAAATCACAAAATATTGGCGGCAAAACAACGGCAAAAGGGGAAAAGCAAGATTCGCTGACGGGTGGGTACGACCTTCAGCGACAACACGACGGCAAAGGACGAATGGCTGCGGCAGGGAACGGAGTCAAGCGACCAAAATCGGACGTTGTCTGGGCGGCGAGTGACGATGTCTCGACGGAGCCCGGCAACAAGGAACGAGGTCAGACGGCTGGCAGCGGATTGGCTGGCGGCCCCAGGCTGGCGGCTAGGAACGGCGGCTGACGGTGGGTTGCGGCGACGAAGACGTGCCCATGCATGGCCAAGGCAAATTGCAGCCGTACCCTGGCCCGTCCTCCATCGACTACCAACGAAATTGTGACGACCTCAAACCGACTAGAGACGGCCTCGCATGGCATGAAAACGTCAAAAGTGCTGCAAATTTGCCGACGGACGCGACTGATAATTTCGGCAGTCTGCGGTCGCCAGCGGATTCGTCAGCGACAATTGAAGGCAACACACGATGATTGGCGGGAAATTCAAAATTGGAATTAGCAGCTTAACGTACACCCCCCCCCCCCCCCCCCCCCCCCTATTCGTCATAGTGTGAGCCAGCCTTTAACGATCAATAAGCATGCAATTGGGATTGGGTGGGCGTGAAAACGGAGGGCTGAAGAACTTGACTACTGGCTTATCAAAACACCCTCAAACCTCCTGAATATTAATAAGAAAATTACAAAATGAATAAAATAATGAATCATAGAAGAAATTAAGAAAAGAAGAAAAAAACTGTGAATGTGAATGTGAGAATAGCAATTGATGCCATTTATCACATATTTACAAATGTTTAAATATCAATAAAATATTTGAAACAAATAAAACATATAAAGATACATTAAAACAAGACCGTAATAAATACAATACATATTGCAATGAGTATGGAATATATTTCGTTTTTTATATTTATAAATAAAGCAACAGAATATCAATAAAACATTAATTAAATAAAGATCATAATGACACAATCAGGAAGACATTTGTTTAGTCTTTGTAAAACAAAATAACTTTCAAATGATAACTCAATAAAAACAAAGCATGTATGAAATAATAATTGATTCACCTTTGATGGAAATTGTGAACATGACGCTAGTACAATCAGAAGGTAGTATAGTAATGTGATGGATTTAGCAAGCATTATTTGGCACAGATAGCAACTAAACTAGCAACACAGGCATATTTTAGGACGCTAACGTTCCATTTCAATGGAAATGTTATATTACCATATATCACACTTACCCTATTTGAGTGATTGCGGTCTTCAGTGAGTTAGTAGTGGTATTTGCACTCATAGGGAATTCGATCGCTACACTATTCGCATATTGAACTGTACCAACTCTTACTTCGTCAGTCCCGATCGGCAAATTGTCCACAAGCTTGCAAACGAAACTTTTGGCTTTTTCAAAGTCTTGTACACCCACGCTCCCAGATCCATCCATGACAATTGCCAAGTCCAACTTCGAAACATTGTGCTCTGCGGAACGAAGATAAGGATGTATAATAAATAGTCCCTTAGCACAGAGACGATTTTGACCCTAACCTCAAAATCGGGTATGCGGGACATTTTTTTGACAAATCTAGATTGCAAAAATGTGCTGATTCCAAATCCGGATGATGCCAAAATGTCACCCTTGAGCGTTTCTAGATAATTGGACCTGAATAACATTATTTTTTAAATACAAAAAACTTAAAATACAGCCCGTTTTACACTATAAAGGTCACTCATGGTCGGTTTTTTTTGACA
Organism: Ophiura sarsii; assembly: GCA_035610835.1. Taxonomy (NCBI): domain Eukaryota; kingdom Metazoa; phylum Echinodermata; class Ophiuroidea; order Amphilepidida; family Ophiuridae; genus Ophiura; species Ophiura sarsii. The sequence goes on from JAYJML010000308.1 coordinate 45,206, forward strand.
ATTTTTTTATCAATTCTAGACTGCAACAAAATGCTGATTCCAAATCCGGATGATGCCAAATTGTCATCCTTAGGCGTTTCTAGATATTTAAACCTGAATAACATTATCTTTTAAATGCAAAAAAACATAAATACAGCCCGTTTGCCAATAATATAAAGGTCACTCATGGTGGGTTTTTTTTGACAATTTTGTTTGACAATTCTAGACTGCACAAATGTGGTGATTCCAAATCCGGATGATACCCAAATTGTCATCCTTTATCGTTTCTAGATGTTTGGACCTGGTAGCATTATCTTTTAAATACAAAAAATCCCATAAAATATAGCCCGTTTAACAATATAAAGGTCACTCATGGTCGGTTTGTTTTTTTGACAATTCTTTTGAATATTATAGACTGCAAAAATGTGCTGATTCCAAATCCGGATGATGCCAAATTGTCATCCTTTAGCGTTTCTAGATATTTGGACCTGATTAACGTAATCTTTAATAAAAAAACCCATAAAATACAGCCTGTTTTACAATATAAAGGTTAATCATGGTCGGGTTTCTTTTAACAATTGTTTTAACAATTGTAGACTGCAAAAATGTGCTGATTCCAAATCCGGATGATGCCAACTTGTCATCCATCAGCGTTTCTAGGTATTTGGACCCGAATAAATATAAAAACCATTAAAACACAACCCGTTTTACAACGTAAAGGTCACTCATGGTCGTTTTATATAGCAGATGGAATGTTTGACGATCCTTGGTGATATGCTTATGTGGATGATGAGTTCTAAAATTGGGTTTGAATTATCCCCCCCCCCCCCCCCCCCCCCCTCTCTCTCTCTCTCTCCCCTGTACACATTCTAGTTACTCGGTTTAACCTTTAAACGCCACTGAGAACAAATGCAAGTGATTGATTTTATAATTAATAAAATATTAAATAAAAATCTGGATTTATATAGTGCATCCAAGATTGATCTTGCATAACTCTGCAAGATGATGCTCTTAATAGCAGGCTCATACCAGACTAGTTATAAAAGGTCGGAACCCTGTACCGGTTCAGATTAGATAAGGATTCGTTTTCCACGGGATGTCCTGCGAAATACTCAAGAAGAAGCAGATGTCCATGTCATGTACAAAGAACGGTGATTGACATTGGTAAGTCAGCAAAGCAGCACCGAGATGTTTCCAACAATATTATTGCTTGTCACGCTTTATCAGGATGTGATACGGTTGCTCAGTTATCGGGAATAGCAACGACAACAGTGTTGAAAGTACTCAAAACAGGAAAACATAACGTCGATAGCTTTGCCAACACTAACTCTTCTACCCATGAACTGGTTCAACAGGCTACCTTCTTCTATGCTAGTTGTCACAACACAAAAGAAGCCAAGCCGCAAGTAATATGTCAGAGCTCCGTTTCAAGGTCTGCACATCAATGGGATCTAACGCCACAAGTGCACCCAAACTACAATCAATTCCACAAATACGGAGTCATTTACCGAAAATGTAAAACTGGCATATCTACAAACTTCAATATGGTTATCTGCAGATTCATCAGACCCTTCAACACTCGGTCCAATTAAGTATGGCTGGAACCGTGATGAACCAACAAAGACTCTCATCCCAGTACAATTACCACCAGACAGACCAGCAGCACCAGATGAAATTCTGAAGATGGTATGTTGTGGATGTGCTTCAGCACAACCCTGCGCAACATCAAGATGCGGTTGTGTACGTGCACATCATAATTGCACAATATTTTGTGCATGTAAGGTGATATAATAATTGTCATAGTCAGTTGTCAAAAGTGAACACCGAGGATGAGGAACAGGAGGTACTGGTTGATTCCAATGAATAGGCTCTCAATTCAATACGTTTCAGCATTCACATCAGAATTTGATCATTGTAAATGTTGGAATATGCCCTTTTTTAATTGAAATTGAATATTATTATAGCAACCAATTGAAAATGTAACATTAACAATTTTAGCAAATC
>JAYJML010000736.1:0-11085 GCA_035610835.1 Ophiura sarsii
TGATCAATGTAGGCTATAGTTTTGCGTCATCAGTCTGAGGGAACATTATTTTAATAATGTAAGAGATGATTACTGACCATAATTTGTTGTCGGAAAAATAGTATTGCAGAAAAGATGTAGTGACACGCTCAATTAGTACGCATATTAATAAAAGTTCGATTAGGCCTAACTCATGATAAAACCATATAATAATTAACACATAGTAAAACATCAATTGAATGTTTAGAAATCCCTCAATTTGTTATAGTTAGCACTTGACATGAACAATGTTCTTGACCTTTATTAGTTAGATCATGCCCTACTTTACTGAAATGCATTAAAATAAGTACAAACGTGCCTAGTATTGGTCCAGTAATCCTTGAGATAGACTTTGAAAGTTGAAATGTTTTTGAAAAATCTGCTTTGCGTATACCGCGTGGAAAGCGTTAAATCGTCCCTCTTCAGAGTTGAAATGTGTTTGGATTAAGTCGTCACATTAATTAAATTAAATACAAACACCTCAGAATTTAACAGTCACAATAATTTATTCACTATGTATCTGGTGTCGGTAATGCTATACATTTCAAGTATATGACAAGATACATAATCATAATGACCTTTACATTTACACACATTTAGATATATTCAACAATTCAATCGTACGAACAATTCCTTAACATTCACCGTTCCCATTCATATTACACACGATGACGGGCCTAAACCATCCTGATAATCACGCCAAATCTCAGAAGAATAGCTTATATACTCTTGGAGATACACGCCAAAAACCAAATTTAGATGATTTCCTTAAGCGATTTTATACACAATCATAGAAAAAAGGTGTTCGAACACTGACCATTGTTTGCACCGTTTAATTACCCTATAGTACGCATTTTTAGAGTCATGTGAAAATACCAATTTGCATCTGCTAGCCTGAAAGCCCCCCTTCAATATACCCCTCCCCTCCCCCCACCAATCAATGTTGCTAGGCCACGGGCTGATGTTTGGCAAGTTGGGCGACTCAACATTGATCAGGGGGGAAAGGGGGATGACTTTACATTAGGCCTACTAAGTGTTCGAACACTTTTTTCTAACATTGTCTGAGCTATTGAAATTACGCGCTGTCATGCCTCACGTTTTACATCATAACTTGAGAACCACTCAATCGATATCAATGTAATTTTCACACATTGTAGCGTATACAAAGCGCAATAAGACCACTTAATATTATTAATAAATATTAAGTACTTTTTACAAAATGATGATTTTCAACCAATATTTCCTTCAAATTTCAACATATTTAGAATGGCGCAATTCGTATATGCACAGGTAACGGTTAAATAAATGGAACACACGTGTAATATTTTGGTATAAATGACAACCAATTTCATCTAAACGTTGATACAAACTCGAATGCGAGTTCATGGGTAATATTCAAGTCATGTACATACTATATAGCATATAGGCCCTAACTGCTATCTACGGTAGATAGCAATAACCACATAGCACCAAATGCCCACGCCACAATGATAGAATATATTGTTATGAACATTAATTAGCATCACGTCATAGCATAAAAAGAAAAAAGAAAAAGAATAAATAAAAATACATGAATGAAAATAAGATCTAGAAGAGAATTAAAAAAAGAAAAAGAATAAGTAATAAAAGTAAGATAGGCCAATGACAGATTCGAACCCACTACCATTAAATATAGGTTTGGTAACAAGCGAGCGATCTATCGACTGAGCTAAACGAGGTGTTGATAGTGAAAGGTTTTCAGAAAAGATACTATTGCATTCGATGGAATATATGAAGTGTATCCGTAAAACAGAGCGGAACGGACTACTCAGGTGTTTGTAACATGATTGGCACTCACCTATTCTACATTCCATTGAATTGATACATGACATCAATGACTTGTTTGGATTAGCCTATCAGATACACATCCATTAGGAACACCTTGAGTCTTAAAAGACTGAACAAAGTTTAGTGAGAGCAACAACATATCTACAAATACAATGCACGGAGAAGCTGAAAGGTGATGGTAAAGGTAAAACGTTGGCGATTTCTCATTGGCATAACACACACTGCAACGATTCTCCGTCTTTTAAAAAAAGAAACTATAGTATATAATTTTACTTGTTGGTGAATCGTTCAAAGTGCGTGTTTGTCTATGAGCATGATGATGGTAAAACGTTAACGGTTGACCATTTACCAAAATCATCAATAGAACCCGTGTGATCAATGTAGGCTATAGTTTTGCGTCATCAGTCTGAGGGAACATTATTTTAATAATGTAAGAGATGATTACTGACCATAATTTGTTGTCGGAAAAATAGTATTGCAGAAAAGATGTAGTGACACGCTCAATTAGTACGCATATTAATAAAAGTTCGATTAGGCCTAACTCATGATAAAACCATATAATAATTAACACATAGTAAAACATCAATTGAATGTTTAGAAATCCCTCAATTTGTTATAGTTAGCACTTGACATGAACAATGTTCTTGACCTTTATTAGTTAGATCATGCCCTACTTTACTGAAATGCATTAAAATAAGTACAAACGTGCCTAGTATTGGTCCAGTAATCCTTGAGATAGACTTTGAAAGTTGAAATGTTTTTGAAAAATCTGCTTTGCGTATACCGCGTGGAAAGCGTTAAATCGTCCCTCTTCAGAGTTGAAATGTGTTTGGATTAAGTCGTCACATTAATTAAATTAAATACAAACACCTCAGAATTTAACAGTCACAATAATTTATTCACTATGTATCTGGTGTCGGTAATGCTATACATTTCAAGTATATGACAAGATACATAATCATAATGACCTTTACATTTACACACATTTAGATATATTCAACAATTCAATCGTACGAACAATTCCTTAACATTCACCGTTCCCATTCATATTACACACGATGACGGGCCTAAACCATCCTGATAATCACGCCAAATCTCAGAAGAATAGCTTATATACTCTTGGAGATACACGCCAAAAACCAAATTTAGATGATTTCCTTAAGCGATTTTATACACAATCATAGAAAAAAGGTGTTCGAACACTGACCATTGTTTGCACCGTTTAATTACCCTATAGTACGCATTTTTAGAGTCATGTGAAAATACCAATTTGCATCTGCTAGCCTGAAAGCCCCCCTTCAATATACCCCTCCCCTCCCCCCACCAATCAATGTTGCTAGGCCACGGGCTGATGTTTGGCAAGTTGGGCGACTCAACATTGATCAGGGGGGAAAGGGGGATGACTTTACATTAGGCCTACTAAGTGTTCGAACACTTTTTTCTAACATTGTCTGAGCTATTGAAATTACGCGCTGTCATGCCTCACGTTTTACATCATAACTTGAGAACCACTCAATCGATATCAATGTAATTTTCACACATTGTAGCGTATACAAAGCGCAATAAGACCACTTAATATTATTAATAAATATTAAGTACTTTTTACAAAATGATGATTTTCAACCAATATTTCCTTCAAATTTCAACATATTTAGAATGGCGCAATTCGTATATGCACAGGTAACGGTTAAATAAATGGAACACACGTGTAATATTTTGGTATAAATGACAACCAATTTCATCTAAACGTTGATACAAACTCGAATGCGAGTTCATGGGTAATATTCAAGTCATGTACATACTATATAGCATATAGGCCCTAACTGCTATCTACGGTAGATAGCAATAACCACATAGCACCAAATGCCCACGCCACAATGATAGAATATATTGTTATGAACATTAATTAGCATCACGTCATAGCATAAAAAGAAAAAAGAAAAAGAATAAATAAAAATACATGAATGAAAATAAGATCTAGAAGAGAATTAAAAAAAGAAAAAGAATAAGTAATAAAAGTAAGATAGGCCAATGACAGATTCGAACCCACTACCATTAAATATAGGTTTGGTAACAAGCGAGCGATCTATCGACTGAGCTAAACGAGGTGTTGATAGTGAAAGGTTTTCAGAAAAGATACTATTGCATTCGATGGAATATATGAAGTGTATCCGTAAAACAGAGCGGAACGGACTACTAAGGTGTTTGTAACATGATTGGCACTCACCTATTCTACATTCCATTGAATTGATACATGACATCAATGACTTGTTTGGATTAGCCTATCAGATACACATCCATTAGGAACACCTTGAGTCTTAAAAGACTGAACAAAGTTTAGTGAGAGCAACAACATATCTACAAATACAATGCACGGAGAAGCTGAAAGGTGATGGTAAAGGTAAAACGTTGGCGATTTCTCATTGGCATAACACACACTGCAACGATTCTCCGTCTTTTAAAAAAAGAAACTATAGTATATAATTTTACTTGTTGGTGAATCGTTCAAAGTGCGTGTTTGTCTATGAGCATGATGATGGTAAAACGTTAACGGTTGACCATTTACCAAAATCATCAATAGAACCCGTGTGATCAATGTAGGCTATAGTTTTGCGTCATCAGTCTGAGGGAACATTATTTTAATAATGTAAGAGATGATTACTGACCATAATTTGTTGTCGGAAAAATAGTATTGCAGAAAAGATGTAGTGACACGCTCAATTAGTACGCATATTAATAAAAGTTCGATTAGGCCTAACTCATGATAAAACCATATAATAATTAACACATAGTAAAACATCAATTGAATGTTTAGAAATCCCTCAATTTGTTATAGTTAGCACTTGACATGAACAATGTTCTTGACCTTTATTAGTTAGATCATGCCCTACTTTACTGAAATGCATTAAAATAAGTACAAACGTGCCTAGTATTGGTCCAGTAATCCTTGAGATAGACTTTGAAAGTTGAAATGTTTTTGAAAAATCTGCTTTGCGTATACCGCGTGGAAAGCGTTAAATCGTCCCTCTTCAGAGTTGAAATGTGTTTGGATTAAGTCGTCACATTAATTAAATTAAATACAAACACCTCAGAATTTAACAGTCACAATAATTTATTCACTATGTATCTGGTGTCGGTAATGCTATACATTTCAAGTATATGACAAGATACATAATCATAATGACCTTTACATTTACACACATTTAGATATATTCAACAATTCAATCGTACGAACAATTCCTTAACATTCACCGTTCCCATTCATATTACACACGATGACGGGCCTAAACCATCCTGATAATCACGCCAAATCTCAGAAGAATAGCTTATATACTCTTGGAGATACACGCCAAAAACCAAATTTAGATGATTTCCTTAAGCGATTTTATACACAATCATAGAAAAAAGGTGTTCGAACACTGACCATTGTTTGCACCGTTTAATTACCCTATAGTACGCATTTTTAGAGTCATGTGAAAATACCAATTTGCATCTGCTAGCCTGAAAGCCCCCCTTCAATATACCCCTCCCCTCCCCCCACCAATCAATGTTGCTAGGCCACGGGCTGATGTTTGGCAAGTTGGGCGACTCAACATTGATCAGGGGGGAAAGGGGGATGACTTTACATTAGGCCTACTAAGTGTTCGAACACTTTTTTCTAACATTGTCTGAGCTATTGAAATTACGCGCTGTCATGCCTCACGTTTTACATCATAACTTGAGAACCACTCAATCGATATCAATGTAATTTTCACACATTGTAGCGTATACAAAGCGCAATAAGACCACTTAATATTATTAATAAATATTAAGTACTTTTTACAAAATGATGATTTTCAACCAATATTTCCTTCAAATTTCAACATATTTAGAATGGCGCAATTCGTATATGCACAGGTAACGGTTAAATAAATGGAACACACGTGTAATATTTTGGTATAAATGACAACCAATTTCATCTAAACGTTGATACAAACTCGAATGCGAGTTCATGGGTAATATTCAAGTCATGTACATACTATATAGCATATAGGCCCTAACTGCTATCTACGGTAGATAGCAATAACCACATAGCACCAAATGCCCACGCCACAATGATAGAATATATTGTTATGAACATTAATTAGCATCACGTCATAGCATAAAAAGAAAAAAGAAAAAGAATAAATAAAAATACATGAATGAAAATAAGATCTAGAAGAGAATTAAAAAAAGAAAAAGAATAAGTAATAAAAGTAAGATAGGCCAATGACAGATTCGAACCCACTACCATTAAATATAGGTTTGGTAACAAGCGAGCGATCTATCGACTGAGCTAAACGAGGTGTTGATAGTGAAAGGTTTTCAGAAAAGATACTATTGCATTCGATGGAATATATGAAGTGTATCCGTAAAACAGAGCGGAACGGACTACTAAGGTGTTTGTAACATGATTGGCACTCACCTATTCTACATTCCATTGAATTGATACATGACATCAATGACTTGTTTGGATTAGCCTATCAGATACACATCCATTAGGAACACCTTGAGTCTTAAAAGACTGAACAAAGTTTAGTGAGAGCAACAACATATCTACAAATACAATGCACGGAGAAGCTGAAAGGTGATGGTAAAGGTAAAACGTTGGCGATTTCTCATTGGCATAACACACACTGCAACGATTCTCCGTCTTTTAAAAAAAGAAACTATAGTATATAATTTTACTTGTTGGTGAATCGTTCAAAGTGCGTGTTTGTCTATGAGCATGATGATGGTAAAACGTTAACGGTTGACCATTTACCAAAATCATCAATAGAACCCGTGTGATCAATGTAGGCTATAGTTTTGCGTCATCAGTCTGAGGGAACATTATTTTAATAATGTAAGAGATGATTACTGACCATAATTTGTTGTCGGAAAAATAGTATTGCAGAAAAGATGTAGTGACACGCTCAATTAGTACGCATATTAATAAAAGTTCGATTAGGCCTAACTCATGATAAAACCATATAATAATTAACACATAGTAAAACATCAATTGAATGTTTAGAAATCCCTCAATTTGTTATAGTTAGCACTTGACATGAACAATGTTCTTGACCTTTATTAGTTAGATCATGCCCTACTTTACTGAAATGCATTAAAATAAGTACAAACGTGCCTAGTATTGGTCCAGTAATCCTTGAGATAGACTTTGAAAGTTGAAATGTTTTTGAAAAATCTGCTTTGCGTATACCGCGTGGAAAGCGTTAAATCGTCCCTCTTCAGAGTTGAAATGTGTTTGGATTAAGTCGTCACATTAATTAAATTAAATACAAACACCTCAGAATTTAACAGTCACAATAATTTATTCACTATGTATCTGGTGTCGGTAATGCTATACATTTCAAGTATATGACAAGATACATAATCATAATGACCTTTACATTTACACACATTTAGATATATTCAACAATTCAATCGTACGAACAATTCCTTAACATTCACCGTTCCCATTCATATTACACACGATGACGGGCCTAAACCATCCTGATAATCACGCCAAATCTCAGAAGAATAGCTTATATACTCTTGGAGATACACGCCAAAAACCAAATTTAGATGATTTCCTTAAGCGATTTTATACACAATCATAGAAAAAAGGTGTTCGAACACTGACCATTGTTTGCACCGTTTAATTACCCTATAGTACGCATTTTTAGAGTCATGTGAAAATACCAATTTGCATCTGCTAGCCTGAAAGCCCCCCTTCAATATACCCCTCCCCTCCCCCCACCAATCAATGTTGCTAGGCCACGGGCTGATGTTTGGCAAGTTGGGCGACTCAACATTGATCAGGGGGGAAAGGGGGATGACTTTACATTAGGCCTACTAAGTGTTCGAACACTTTTTTCTAACATTGTCTGAGCTATTGAAATTACGCGCTGTCATGCCTCACGTTTTACATCATAACTTGAGAACCACTCAATCGATATCAATGTAATTTTCACACATTGTAGCGTATACAAAGCGCAATAAGACCACTTAATATTATTAATAAATATTAAGTACTTTTTACAAAATGATGATTTTCAACCAATATTTCCTTCAAATTTCAACATATTTAGAATGGCGCAATTCGTATATGCACAGGTAACGGTTAAATAAATGGAACACACGTGTAATATTTTGGTATAAATGACAACCAATTTCATCTAAACGTTGATACAAACTCGAATGCGAGTTCATGGGTAATATTCAAGTCATGTACATACTATATAGCATATAGGCCCTAACTGCTATCTACGGTAGATAGCAATAACCACATAGCACCAAATGCCCACGCCACAATGATAGAATATATTGTTATGAACATTAATTAGCATCACGTCATAGCATAAAAAGAAAAAAGAAAAAGAATAAATAAAAATACATGAATGAAAATAAGATCTAGAAGAGAATTAAAAAAAGAAAAAGAATAAGTAATAAAAGTAAGATAGGCCAATGACAGATTCGAACCCACTACCATTAAATATAGGTTTGGTAACAAGCGAGCGATCTATCGACTGAGCTAAACGAGGTGTTGATAGTGAAAGGTTTTCAGAAAAGATACTATTGCATTCGATGGAATATATGAAGTGTATCCGTAAAACAGAGCGGAACGGACTACTCAGGTGTTTGTAACATGATTGGCACTCACCTATTCTACATTCCATTGAATTGATACATGACATCAATGACTTGTTTGGATTAGCCTATCAGATACACATCCATTAGGAACACCTTGAGTCTTAAAAGACTGAACAAAGTTTAGTGAGAGCAACAACATATCTACAAATACAATGCACGGAGAAGCTGAAAGGTGATGGTAAAGGTAAAACGTTGGCGATTTCTCATTGGCATAACACACACTGCAACGATTCTCCGTCTTTTAAAAAAAGAAACTATAGTATATAATTTTACTTGTTGGTGAATCGTTCAAAGTGCGTGTTTGTCTATGAGCATGATGATGGTAAAACGTTAACGGTTGACCATTTACCAAAATCATCAATAGAACCCGTGTGATCAATGTAGGCTATAGTTTTGCGTCATCAGTCTGAGGGAACATTATTTTAATAATGTAAGAGATGATTACTGACCATAATTTGTTGTCGGAAAAATAGTATTGCAGAAAAGATGTAGTGACACGCTCAATTAGTACGCATATTAATAAAAGTTCGATTAGGCCTAACTCATGATAAAACCATATAATAATTAACACATAGTAAAACATCAATTGAATGTTTAGAAATCCCTCAATTTGTTATAGTTAGCACTTGACATGAACAATGTTCTTGACCTTTATTAGTTAGATCATGCCCTACTTTACTGAAATGCATTAAAATAAGTACAAACGTGCCTAGTATTGGTCCAGTAATCCTTGAGATAGACTTTGAAAGTTGAAATGTTTTTGAAAAATCTGCTTTGCGTATACCGCGTGGAAAGCGTTAAATCGTCCCTCTTCAGAGTTGAAATGTGTTTGGATTAAGTCGTCACATTAATTAAATTAAATACAAACACCTCAGAATTTAACAGTCACAATAATTTATTCACTATGTATCTGGTGTCGGTAATGCTATACATTTCAAGTATATGACAAGATACATAATCATAATGACCTTTACATTTACACACATTTAGATATATTCAACAATTCAATCGTACGAACAATTCCTTAACATTCACCGTTCCCATTCATATTACACACGATGACGGGCCTAAACCATCCTGATAATCACGCCAAATCTCAGAAGAATAGCTTATATACTCTTGGAGATACACGCCAAAAACCAAATTTAGATGATTTCCTTAAGCGATTTTATACACAATCATAGAAAAAAGGTGTTCGAACACTGACCATTGTTTGCACCGTTTAATTACCCTATAGTACGCATTTTTAGAGTCATGTGAAAATACCAATTTGCATCTGCTAGCCTGAAAGCCCCCCTTCAATATACCCCTCCCCTCCCCCCACCAATCAATGTTGCTAGGCCACGGGCTGATGTTTGGCAAGTTGGGCGACTCAACATTGATCAGGGGGGAAAGGGGGATGACTTTACATTAGGCCTACTAAGTGTTCGAACACTTTTTTCTAACATTGTCTGAGCTATTGAAATTACGCGCTGTCATGCCTCACGTTTTACATCATAACTTGAGAACCACTCAATCGATATCAATGTAATTTTCACACATTGTAGCGTATACAAAGCGCAATAAGACCACTTAATATTATTAATAAATATTAAGTACTTTTTACAAAATGATGATTTTCAACCAATATTTCCTTCAAATTTCAACATATTTAGAATGGCGCAATTCGTATATGCACAGGTAACGGTTAAATAAATGGAACACACGTGTAATATTTTGGTATAAATGACAACCAATTTCATCTAAACGTTGATACAAACTCGAATGCGAGTTCATGGGTAATATTCAAGTCATGTACATACTATATAGCATATAGGCCCTAACTGCTATCTACGGTAGATAGCAATAACCACATAGCACCAAATGCCCACGCCACAATGATAGAATATATTGTTATGAACATTAATTAGCATCACGTCATAGCATAAAAAGAAAAAAGAAAAAGAATAAATAAAAATACATGAATGAAAATAAGATCTAGAAGAGAATTAAAAAAAGAAAAAGAATAAGTAATAAAAGTAAGATAGGCCAATGACAGATTCGAACCCACTACCATTAAATATAGGTTTGGTAACAAGCGAGCGATCTATCGACTGAGCTAAACGAGGTGTTGATAGTGAAAGGTTTTCAGAAAAGATACTATTGCATTCGATGGAATATATGAAGTGTATCCGTAAAACAGAGCGGAACGGACTACTCAGGTGTTTGTAACATGATTGGCACTCACCTATTCTACATTCCATTGAATTGATACATGACATCAATGACTTGTTTGGATTAGCCTATCAGATACACATCCATTAGGAACACCTTGAGTCTTAAAAGACTGAACAAAGTTTAGTGAGAGCAACAACATATCTACAAATACAATGCACGGAGAAGCTGAAAGGTGATGGTAAAGGTAAAACGTTGGCGATTTCTCATTGGCATAACACACACTGCAACGATTCTCCGTCTTTTAAAAAAAGAAACTATAGTATATAATTTTACTTGTTGGTGAATCGTTCAAAGTGCGTGTTTGTCTATGAGCATGATGATGGTAAAACGTTAACGGTTGACCATTTACCAAAATCATCAATAGAACCCGTG